>JARBWK010000009.1:53594724-53897659 GCA_030556195.1 Anolis apletophallus | reverse complement strand
GTTTACAAGTTGTACCATTCAACCTCGCAACGTGAGCAAAGCTGTTGGTACAATCGGCCATCCTTGAGCATGCGTAGATGGGTTGACTACAGATCCAACAGTCATTTAGGCTAAGTTCATGAGTCATGTTTGTAATTAACTTATGGAAAAGATTCTGGTCCCACCCCCCGTGTACTCCAGTTATGTATAGTGTGAGAATTAAAGTCATGTATCCAAGCACAGTTTTTACTTTTGTAGGTGGCCTTCTTTCATGCCTGTGTCCCATTAAAATCTCAAACCACCACCGTAGGGAGAAAGTTTTTGGTGTTTTCCATCGTTTTGGCGTCGGGCCACGCTTGCTTGGTTGCAGGGCGATGACATCTCATGGTGATTTCTTCCGCGACCTCGTTGGCTCTTCGTAGGGTGTTGGCGCCGCTTGTTGATCTTTATCTTTAGCGGATCCTTCGGATCGACTGCGGATCTTCCAAGCGAGCCGGTGATCTCTTTACTCTCAGTAATGAATCCAAGGCCTTATCTCTCGACTTTCACGGCAGTGGGGCGTAGCTAGGAGAATGATGTATGGTCCCTCCACCTCGGCTAGCGGCTGGACCCTCATTCCTTCATGAGAATCTCGTCACCTGGGGAAAAGCAATGAAGAGGGGTGGTAGGAAAGGGGTGGTTGCAGTTCTGCGGTATATTGATTCAGCTTCTCTAACTGTCTCCCTAACATCTGAACTTGCTCCAAAGTCTGTTGATCTTCTAGCACATGACTTCTTCGGCGTTGAGTATTTATGTCACAGCGGATAGGCAACAGAAATATAGAAGTTTAATTCCCCATCGGCCCAAAAACTCCAGTCTCTGTTCGAGTGAATAATGAAACTCACATTCAATTCACAAGGTAAATATATAACTTTGTATTGAATTGTATTTAACAATAACTGGCAAAACATCAAAAAACAACAGCCATCACAGCTACCTTTCTAAACATCCTTTCTCACAGATATTCAATCCCAACTGACAAATCCCAACTGTCACTTTGTAACGGAAATTCCTCAAGGTTCCATTTAGCAGTCTTGAGACAGCGCCATCTGGTGTCAAACATGTCACACTGCAGGTCATCTCAAACTGCGAAAATATATCTTGTGCTGACTCATGAATTGCTATTCAAAATGCAATAATCTGACACTCCTCCTTCATGAGCAACACAAGTTAAGTACACACATTACTTATAATAACAATATCTTCTTACAAAATACATTTAATTTACAATTAGTCAATGCTTTTGTAAACATATCAGCCATATTCTTGTGTTTTCCTTTTAAATACACACTTGCAACCAACCTTTACATCTTTGGTTACATCTGCTTGTTCTAAAACATTTAAAGAATGAAGTGAATCAAATTCCTTCTTCATTGCTTTAACCCAACAATCACGTTCATTTTTCAGTCTATGCAATGCTTCAGCGTAAGAATTGAGATCTTTCCACTCTATACTTCCTATTTGCGTGACTTGGTACTTGGCTGGTAGAATTCCTTTAGTGATACGTGTGGATCTCCTAGAATCTCATCCTTAGTCTCCTCCACATCCCTAATCTCCTCCTGACAATGTCCATCAACCTCTGTTACAGATTTGGACACTAAGTCAGAGTTTGTGGCGCAAAAATCATGAAAATTACTTTCTTCAGATTGTTCCTTGCTTTCTTCCACATTTGCCTCATCTAATACCTCTACAACTTCAGATTCATTCTTTACTCTAGAAACACTTGGGGTTATGAACACTTCAGTGTTCGCATGAATTCTATCCCAATGAGTATTATTTTCGAACTTTACAGATCTAGAGACTGTGATCTTCTTCCCTGGAGAAGAGCCATTCCAGAATCTATAGCCTTTCATTCCACCTTCATATCCAATAAATTGCATCTTTACCCAATGCTGATCTCTTTTGTCTCTTTGCTGTATAGGAATTAAGACATTTGCATGCGCACCAAATACTTGAAAATGATCCACCTTTGGATGTCTTCCATAAAACAAATAGAATGGGATTTCATTTACACTTGAGGTCCATAACCTATTCAGCACGTAATTGGCAGTGTTAGCTGCTTCTGCCCAAAAACCTTTGGACATTTGTGCATCCTCAAGCATTGATTTTACCATGGTTTGATTTACTTAATTTCTGCATTCTGGTATTTGAATGCCTACTAGCTGTGCAGTGTTTCTAATCATATTATAGTTCATGTGGCCAAACTTCCTGTGTAGCATGTGCAGACATCTGTCACCATGCAGAAGTTTCCCCTTCAAACTCTGAATACTATTTGTAGACATTTTATTACTAGCATTCATTCTATAGAAACCATTTTGAAATTTTACTTCCTTATACATACCTGTATTTTTATTACTCATATTACATAACTTCCCTTCAAACACAATGGATAAACCATGGTCTGCAAGTTGTTTCACCCCTAGAACATTGTGTTCTAGCTCAGGAACTAAATAAACATTGTCTAACTTTAGACTAAGTTGACCAATTTCAACTTCTCCTTTGTTAAAACCTTGCACTTTTGACCATTGGCTAGACTCACACAACTTTGCATAGAACCAGATAAAGGTTCCTTCTCTGCTAACAATTTACTATCCTTAACAAAACTCTTTGCACTCCCAGAGTCAATAACCCAGGGTACCTGAGGAATAAAATCATTGTTACATTGTAAACTCATCAACAGACAGCCTGAATCAGAGTCTTTTCTTGAATTGTTGATCTGTTCTTTCTTGCTCTGTGCTGATTCACTCTTCTTAAACTTGTTCTGATGACATTGTCTAGCTTTGTGTCCTCTTTTATTACAAATGTAACAGATGATGTCACACTGGATTGTCTCTTTCCTCTTCATATTGAAGCCTTTGTTGACCGTCTTCTCCGTTGAAAGTTGCTGGGCATTTCTTCTGTAACAAGCCCAGTTCTCCAATCTAGTCGAAACTAAGTCGAAGTTGATGTCCTCTTCTTTCACAGATTGCATGGAGTCAATGAATGAGTTATAGCTCTGCCCCAAACTGCTTAGTAGAATTAAGCCTCTCTGATCTTCTGTAAAATTGGTGCCCCTGCTGCTAAATCATTAAATAGGCTCAGCATTTTACTCAAATGAGTCTCTCTGGCACAATCTTCCATTGACAGAAGCTTCAGTGAAAACAGTTCTCTGCTCAATAAAACTTTTGAGCCTCCAGTAGCCTGCTGATACAGCTTTTCAAGCCTTTTCCAACAGTCAGCGGCTGTTTCTTCCAGAGCTAAATATGTGAGGTGCCTATCGTCAACTGACAGGATGATGGTAGCCCTTGCCTTGCCATCTTTCAACCTTTCTGCATCAGAAATAGGTCGATGTGTTAAGCAGAATAACAGCTCCTCCTTTGCCAAAACTGCTCGCACTTTGGTAGCCCATATTAAATAATTTGAGCTGCCTCTGAGTTTTTCTAAATGATGCTGTGCTCCAAATAATGCCATCTTTCTTCACACTACAGATGCTCCTGGCAAAAATTCACTTCAGTTTTTTTTCTAACACTGAGGTAAACAGCAACTTCTGCTGCAATTTGCAGTGTTATTCAAAAACCTTTTCTATGAATTATGGGTTATGTAGTATCTCTGTGCCTCTGCAATTCTGGGTTCTGGGATCTGGGCCCATAACCTCTTCAGCGTTGAGTATTTATGTCACAGCGGATAGGCAACAGAAATATAGAAGTTTAATTCCCCATCGGCCCAAAAACTCCAGTCTCTGTTCGAGTGAATAATGAAACTCACATTCAATTCACAAGGTAAATATATAACTTTGTATTGAATTGTATTTAACAATAACTGGCAAAACATCGAAAAACAACAGCCATCACAGCTACCTTTCTAAACATCCTTTCCTCACAGATATTCAATCCCAACTGACAAATCCCAACTGTCACTTTGTAACGGAAATTCCTCAAGGTTCCATTTAGCAGTCTTGAGACAGCGCCATCTGGTGTCAAACATGTCACACTGCAGGTCATCTCAAACTGCGAAAATATATCTTGTGCTGACTCATGAATTGCTATTCAAAATGCAATAATCTGACATGACTATCCAAAGATAATCCATCTATAGTCTTTAGGTTTAGCGGGGGCCTCCCATAAAGTCTTTCAAAAGGAGACAGTCCTGTCTTTTTGTGCGGTGTGCACCTGATCTTGAACAAAGCCATGGGTAATGCTACCCTCCAATTTAGTCTTGTCTCTTGACAAATCTTTGCCAAACTGTTTTTCAATGTCCTGTTAACTCTTTCTGCACGAGCAGAAGATTGGGGGCGATAAGCGCAATGAAGTTTCCATGTGATACCTAGTAATTTGCTCAGTCCTTGTACAATCTGGTGCACATAGGCTGGGCCGTTATCTGATCCAATCTGTAAAGGCATTCCGAACCTGGGAATGACATCCTTTAGAAGGGCTTTCACTACTTCTGTGGCTTTCTCAGTCTTTGTAGCGTAAGCTTCCGGCCATCCCGTGGAGGTATCAATGAAAACCAGCAAGTACCGGAACCCACCACTGGGTGGCATTTCGGTAAAGTCGGTGACCAAAGCTTCAAACGGCGAGCTGCCTTGGTGCTGAACTCCAGGAGCCTTTAACGGCCCCTCCCTCGGGTTATTTCTTGCACACATCCAGCATCTGTGGGCAGCGGCAGCGGTCAAACTGTGCAAGCCGTTTATGTACATTTGCCGCTCCAACAATGCTGCCAAAGCAGATTTACCTAAATGGGTGCTTTCATGAAAATGTTGGACTATGTGCCATGCCTTATCCTTCGGGATGAAGACACGGTTGTCTGGCATCACGAGAATGTTCCCTTGCCACTCCCCTTTCTCACTCAGGGCCCAATCTTCCTCATCTTTGGTGTAATTGCATTTTTCTACCTGTGGCCCTGAGCTGGTGATTTCTAACATTACGGATGATGGTTTTTGAAGTGCTGCTTCGCGCGCGGCCAGATCAGCCTGCCTGTTTCCCTGAACCACCGGATCATTTCCCCTCTGATGCCCCTTACAATGCATTACGGCCACTTTCTTTGGCTTCCAAACCGCATCTAAGAGAGCCATTATTTCATCTGCATGCTTGACGACCTTTCCAGCTGAAGTCAGGAAGCCTCTTTCCCTGTACAATGCCCCATGGGCATGCAACGTTATGAACGCATAACGAGAATCCGTATAGATATTAACCCTTTGTCCCTCAGACAGATTCAAAGCTTGGGTGAGAGCCAAAAGCTCGGCTAATTGGGCAGAAGATCCCGGAGGGAGGGACTCTGCTTCCAGAATCTCCCCCTCCCACGTCACAACTGCATAGCCGGCGTGTCTCACCCCTTCTCGCACAAAGCTGCTACCATCTGTGAAAAGGGTTAAATCTACCTTCTCCAATGGGATATCTTGCAAATCTGGCCTGCTGGAGTAAACTTGGTCCATGACTTTCATGCACTGATGCTCTAAGGGCTCTGAATAACTTGGCAGCAAAGTTGCCGGGTTCAACATGGGACACATTTCAAGGGAAACGAGCGGATTGTCACACAGCACTCCCTCGTACTTTGTCAATCTCTCATTCGTGAGCCAGCGTGTTCCTTTTGTGTCTAGCAATGCTTTGACATGATGTGGTACTCGAACAATGAGTGGTCTACCTAACGTGAGCTTGGTGGCCTCTCGAATTAAATCCACCGAAGCCGCAACGGCCTTGAGACAAGGAGGCAAGCCTCGCGCTACTGTGTCTAACTGTTTGGACAAATATGCTACCGGCCGTTGTCATGTGCTTACCTGTTGTGTCAAAACACCCACAGCGGTACCTTCTCGCTCAGCAGCAAAAAGGTAGAACTGCTTCTCTAAATTTGGCAGGCCTAATGCGGGAGGGGAAATTACGGCTTGCTTCAGAGTTCTGAAGGCTTCGTCGCACTCCTCCGTCCACACAAATGGGTCTTTATTGCTTCCTCTCGTGGCTTGGTAAAGGGGCTTCGCTATTGCGGCGTAACTTGGAATCCAGTGTCTCACGTACGAGGTAGTTCCGAGGAACTCTCTCGTCCGCCTCCTGTCTGTAGGTGTTGGAATTGCACAGATGACTTCTTTTCTTTCTACTTCCAGAACCTTGTTTCCTTGGGATAACCCAAAACCCAAGTATTTGACTTTCTTTTGACACAACTGTGCTTTCTTCCTTGACACTTTGTATCCCTTCTCTTGTAATATTTTTAACATCTCTAGTGTGTAGTGTTTGCATCCTTGCTCCGTTCTACAAGCTGGAAGTAGATCATCTACATATTGAAGCCATACTCCTTCTGACTCTGGGATCTCAAATTCTGACAGATCTTTGGCTAAGGCTTGTCCAAAAATCGTCGGTGATGAATGGAAACCTTGCGGAAGACGAGCCCACGTGACCTGTGAACGTTGTCTTCCCTTTGGGGTCTCCCACTGAAATGCAAAGATGGGCTGTGACACTGGGGCCAATCTAATGCAGAAGAATGCGTCACGAAGGTCCAGAACTGAGAACCAACCTGCGGAGGCTGGGATTAAACTCATCATAATATAAGGATTTGGGACCACAGGCGTCAATGAGACTGTGGCCTGATTGACAGCCCGCAAATCTTGAACAATCTTGTACCCGCCTCCTGGCTTGCGGATAGGAAGGAGGGGCGAATTCCATGGTGAGTTGCAGGGTGTGATAATCCCATTCTGCAACAATTTGTGTAACTGCTCTTGGATCCCTTCCACGGCCTCTCTGCTGATAGCATATTGTGCTTTTCTCACGGGAAGGCATCCTGGCTTTATCTGGATTACTACTGGTGTTACATATTTCGCTACTCCCGGGGGATTATCTTCTGCCCAGACTCCTGGTGTACTTTCCCAAGACCATTGTAACTTTTTCTTCCTGACCTCCCTCAATTTGAACAATCGGTATTCTTCTTGAACTGGCACAGTGAGCTCTAGCTGGCCTGTCTCCAAGAATTCCAATCTGGCTCTAATCTTCGCTAACATGTCTCTTCCTAACAATGGAATTGGGCATTCTGGGATGTAGAGTAGCTGATGAATCACTTCCCTTCCTGCTATGTTGCATCTTCTTTCCTTTAATAAAGGGCACTTTTGTGGTTTGCCTGACACTCCAATTACTTTGATTTGTTCATTGCTAATGGGTGCTATTTTCTTGTTAACTACGGACTTGTCCGCTCCTGTATCTACTAGGAACTTTATTCGCTGATCCCCTATTTCTACGGCAACGAGGGGCTCTTCTGGGTTCAGCAGGAGAAAAGCCTGGCCTGTTCTTCAATCCTCATCTTCTTCCTCTTCTTCTTCTATGGCTGCTGCTACAGTTGCCTCCTCCTGATATGATCTGTATGCCCCCTGGCCTCTTCCTGACCCCCTTCGCTGTCTTCCTCTTCCTCTTGCACTGGCTTCCTTCTCCTCTGTCACTTCCTCTACACATTCTCTGGCCCAATGACCTTCTTTTTCTGCATCTAGCACACTGATTCTTTCCCAATGTACTAGCACTTTCTCTTCCTCTTCCTCTTCCTCGTCCTGCACCTCTGCTATAGCCACTTCCTCTGCCTCTTGCTTGTCTCTCATCCATTAAGCTGAGTAACACTTTATATCCTTCCTTCTTCTTCCTGTCCTTTCTCTCCTCTTCTACTTGCTCTCTTGCTATGAAAACTTGATCAGCCAATGCTAACAGTTCATTAAGAGTCTTTCCCAAAAATCCTGGCTGTTTCTGGATCTTCTTTCTAATATCTCCTGAGGATTGGGAAATGAAGGATTGCGTTAAGGCTATCCTTCCATCATTCTGTTCCAAATTGTACAAGCTGTATTTTCTGTAGGCCTCTTCCAGCCTTTCTAAAAATGCTGCTGGCGTTTCTGTTTTCTCTTGCTGGACTCCCTGTATTTTTTGTATACTAGCAGGTCTAGGTGGCCCTTTTCTTATTGCTTTTAGAAGTATTTGCTGGAAATCTCTTATGCGTTCACGATGGCCTTCCTCATTTGGGTCCCACTGAGGGTCTGTTTCTAGGGGAAATCTTATATTCCCATAAATGACTGGGTCTGCTTCTCCATGTCCTTCTTGTGCCAATAACCTGGCCTGGTTGATGATGTTCCTTCTCTCTGCAGCAGTAAACAGTGCGTTTAGAAGCTGTTTGCAATCCCACCATGTAGGATCATGTGTGGCAATTATTCCCTCTAATAAATCTGTCATTGCTTTTGGTTGTTCTGAATAAGGTGGCATGGCATTCCGCCAGTTAAAAATGTCACTAGAATTAAAGGGAACAATTTGAAAGGCTTGTACCACCGTGTTGTTGTCATCCAACAGGGGTACTTGTCGAATTGGCATTTCTAGTGCTCCCCTTGTCTCTGTGCTTGATCTCGCTGCCTCTCGGGATCTGCTTCTAGTTTGCATAGGTGAAACATCTGATGGCTCCCGAGGATCTTTTCTATTTGTGCCCGGAGAATGCTCTATCATTCTCCCGGCATCCGGAGAGCGGTCCCTTCTCCTCGCAATTGGGGAATGCTCTATCATTCTCCTAGCGACTGTGGAGTGTTCTTTCTTGCACCTTCCGTCAGGGGAACGCTCTGTCGTTCTCCCTACATCTGGGGACTGCCTTCTCACTCTCCTCTCTACCTCCCTTGCTTCTGCTAGCGGATATAGGAGTTGATCTGGTCGGGGCACTTGGTAAGCTGGCGGACTCTCGTAGAAAGGGTTGCGTTCTGAATGTGGCATGGTGTAAACTGTTGTGGCTTGCGGTAGCATTAAGGGTGCCGTCGCGGCTTGTGAGGTTGCCATAATCGATGGAAACATCACGCGGGGAGCCGCGGCTGGCAGAGTCGCTAGTGCTGGCTGGGGCATTGCTGGTGGATTCATTGCAGGGAACGCGGTTGGAACAATGTCTGCCGCTGGGGTGTGCATCACAGCCGGGGATGCCATCTCTGTGGCTGAACTTGTTTCGGAAGTGGGAACCGCGGTTGGGGCTTGTATCGGGGCATTTAAGGACGCATCTGGCAGAGGTGCGTTGGGCCCCTCTGCTTCTGCGGCTGCATTTTCTCTATGCCTTGGTCTTCTCCTTAAGGGTTGCAATTCTTCCGGTTCTACTTGTAAAACCGGAGCATTTCTCCCTGCCTTCCGGCTAACAAAACATCTGTCCTGGGGCTGCTTTGGACCAGCCCACCAAACTCCTTCCGAAACCATTCTTTCCCATGTCGTGGAGTAGACCCATTGATCAGTTGGGTGTACTTCATAACAATAAGATTCTAACTGCCTGCATTTTCTCAAATCCCATGTTCCTGTCTTTGGCCAGCTGATTTCTGCAACAGCCGGCCATACTTCTGTGCACAGATTCTTAAGCCTGTAGTCTTTCAAGTCTTGCGGTTTTCCCTCCACTGCTAATTGGCAAAACCTTTCCCAGTTGTCTAGCACACAGCTCAGAGGCGTCCCTCTTCGTTCCTTGGATCCCACTCCACCCATTTCTAATGGCTGGGGACACTTCAGTGCTTGCTCCCCCCAAATGGCGTGTGTGTTCCCTAAGTATTTTACTCAACACTTATACTTGCCGATTCCTGTAGACCCCGGGATTCTCCCCGTGCCCTCGGACTTCTGTGCCGGATTTCTCACTAGACGCTCGGAACCCCGGCGCCCCCGGACTTTCTCTGCGCGCTTCTGGTGCCGGATTACTCACTAGACGCGGTATGACCTGTGCCCCCGGACTTTCTCTCTTCTTCTGGTTTCACTGGCAGTATTTGGCAATTGCGGTCCCTCAGGTCGGTAAGCGTTTCTCTGGGGCGAGACGGGCAGCTGGTCGTTTTTCGGGGCCCCTCTCAGCTCACCCAAGTCGCCTCAGCTTCCCGTTTCCGAGCGGAGACCGTCCTGACAAGAGGATCGCGCCCTCTGCGTCACAGACTCGTCTGGATTGCACTATCCATCACGTCGGGGTCACCAAGATGTAGCGGTAACTGGAGCCCCAGAACTCCGAAGGCAAATACCTTTGGTGCTAGGCTGCCGTTGCTAGCAAGCGCAAGGACGGATGACGCGACAATTTTACTGCGATTCAGGAAACCAGCTTTATTTACATGACATCAGCTGATGGGCCTGCCCCCTTTGCGGAACAATGCCGCTGGAAGACAGAGCCCCGATCTTTCCCAGTAAACAGATTTTATACAAACAATGGCGACAATATTTCAGTCCCTCCCTTCTTCATGCAATGTTACTGGTTAGCATTCATGAACCCAGATTACTCTACCCAATTAAACAAAGCATTCTTAGCATCTCAATCCTATTTGCTGACAAACGTTGCGCAGTGTAAATTTCCATCTTTCTTCTATGTTATCTGCCCTACGTGCAGACTGCACTTGAATCGATACATTTGCTACCGAGTTCCCACCGGAAGCCTGCCAAGTGGAAACCTCATTTGCCATGTGCATCTCCTAACCCAATTGCTAACTTTGTAAACAAACGCACATGGTGACTGCTAGGCCAATCAAGACTGCTTTTTATCTAGAGGCACATGATGTTCTCTGGGCTAATCACAGCCTGTGCTTGTGTGGACCAATCAGAGTGGATTATTCTCGTACTGTAGCTGGCAAGCTGACTCAGTTATTCAGAGCCTATGCTAAGCAGCACTTTCTCCTGGCGTTTCTTCTGTTAAAGCATCAATTTCCCCTTTATTATCTTAGGGAGGCAGTGGTCCTCCATCCTAGAGACGTGCTCTGCCCAGCACAGCTGTGTTCTCAATAGCATGGCCTCAACGCTGGTGATCCCTGCTTGCTCAAGGACAGCAACATTAGTCACATAGTCAGTCTAGTGTATATTTAGGATTGTGCGAAGACAGCGCTGATGAAAACGTTCGAGGAGTCGTAGGTGTTGGCGATAGGTGACCCATGTTTCAGACCCATAGAGGAGAATAGACAGTACGATAGCTCTGTACACACTGATTTTGGTGCTATGCCGCAGGTGCTTGTTGCTCCAGACTCTTTTGTGAAGCCTTCCAAATGCACTATATGCCTTTGCTAATCTGTGATCTATCTCTTTGGTGTTCTTCCTGTGGTGCGGTATGGTACCATCCACGTCAGCATAGGCAAATCTGTGCTTAAGTCCGTTCAGCAGTTCACCTACCTGGGAAGCATCATCTCTTCAGATGCTTTCTTCAGGCTGACTTCCAGCCCAAACAGCTCTGCAGCTTCTGCAAAGCAGGATATTAGGCGCTGCAGGGCTGCTTCTGAATGGGCGACAAGGGCAGCATCGCCAGCAAAAAGCAGCTCACGGACTAGAATAAACATAACAGCTTAAATAATGTACCAGTAAGGCCTTCTCATGGACCAGCCTGAGAATTTGGGGGGGGGGCTGAAGCCCCTCAAGCCCCCTCTGGCTACATGCCTGCTCCTTGGACGTATATTCATGCCTTAACCTTATTTATTTGCATCATTTATATTCCGCCCTTCTCACCCCGCAGGGGACATATACAGGCAAACATTCAATGCCATAGACATACAACATATATAGACAGACAACGAGCTACATAATTGGTCGAGAGCTCACCCCAACCCGGGCAGGCCTCGAACTCATGACCTTCTGGTCAGTAGAGATCTTATGCAGCTGACTCCCAGCCAGCTGTGCCACATTGCTTTGGAGTTTTATTTCTGGTTTTTTTGAGACTCCTTTTATCTTACCTACAGTATTTGGATTTTGGGGGTCACTATTTTCCTTTGTGGAAAATGTATTCCCTCTTTTCCAATACAATCAAATCAATAAACTATAGGAAAAGGTGAGTGGTCGAAATTGTAATCACCCACAAGGTCCTCTTTCAATGTGATTTCCCCTGCTCCCGCTTTTCTGTAATATTTCTTCTTACAAGAGTCCAAATCAAAGTAATCATTTCTCATTAGGTTTTTTTTTGTTGCTATGGAAGTATTCATTAGCTTAAGACACCCAAGGCATGGAAAAGCAACCCAGAGATATGATCAAGATAATATGAACTTTTTCATCGCTGCTTCCCCATTGGCTCGCTGGTGCGGCTCTATAATTTCTGGTAAATGCCCACCTGCTGAGCAGCTATGCGAAGAATCTGAAATATCGTCTCTTCCACTCGAAATAACAAAGCATAAATAAGTCTCAATTAGAATTAATTCTAGCGAGGCAGAATTAGATCCTTGCAATTCTAGGAAGACTTCTGTGACGTGTGAGACTTTCTGTAGCACATTTGATAGTATGGAAGCAGGGAACTTGGGCACGACATGGAGTCACACTAAGTGGGCAGTCAATTTAAGGGTCAAACAGGAAATTGCTTTCAAGCAGGACAGTCTGTTTTATCCATACTGCCCAGTACAACCCTCTCTAGTGCTTTTGGGATCTTTCATTGAATAATCTAAGTCGAATACTTTAGTTGGACATGCAAAAAAACTGATCCTGGTACTTTGACTTTGGTTCATGGCCCTTACTTGAATTGAACAATGCAAGAAGAGCTATATTAAATCAAACCAAATGCCATCTAATCCACAATTCTGTTTACACAATGGCTAGTTAGTTACTTATCAGAAGTCTACCAACTTTAAATAAAGGTATCTCCTTTTTTTTCTTCAAAAGGACAGAATAATTATCACATAAGCACCCTATTGTGTTTTGTTATTGTTTTATATTGTAATTGGCCACAGTGGTCCAAGCCTCGGTCATTTCAAGGTTGGACTACTGTAATGCACTCTACATTGGCCTTTCTTTGTCGGTGATCCGGAAACTTAAGCTGGTGCAGAACGCTGCAGCCCGCCTGCTGGCAGGTGTTCCAACATGCTACCATGTTACTCCCATCTTACGCGAACTGTACTGGCGCCCAGTGGAGTACCGGATTACCTTCAAAGTGCTGGTATTGACCTTTAAGGCCTTGAATGGTCTGGGGCCAGTGTACCTAAGGGGCCGCCTCACCCCATACTGTCCCATCAGA
Organism: Anolis apletophallus; assembly: GCA_030556195.1. Lineage (NCBI taxonomy): Eukaryota > Metazoa > Chordata > Lepidosauria > Squamata > Anolidae > Anolis > Anolis apletophallus. Next base: position 53,884,750 of record JARBWK010000009.1, on the reverse strand, counting down.
CCACTGCACTCAGAGTCACATAACCTCCTTGTAATCCCAAGTTGTAAGACCTTTCATTTGACTACAACACGGAGGAAGGCTTTTTGTATTATTGCCCCAACACTCTGGAATGCACTCCCTTCAGAAATTCGTGTTCTCTCTAGTTTGCTGGCTTTCCGGAAAGCCTGCAAGACCTTATTGTTCCAACAGGCGTTCGGCCTTTAAAACGGCAGGCTTCTTTGACATTATATCGACCTCGCCTGCTACTATGCGTATTCGGGTTGTTGTATTACTTTTATGATCTTTTTAATGTATCTGTATATGCTGTATTAACCGTGTTTTTATTATGTGTGAGTCGCCCCGAGCTGGATGGGAGTGGTGACAGACAAATATAAATAAATAAATAAAATAATTACAACATTTTTCTGTCTTTCACATTCTCTATATCAGTGGTTCCCAACCTGTGGTCTGTGGACCACCAATGGTCCGCAAGAACAAAAATATGGTCCACGGACTCACCATTACTACACCCTTGCCTTGAAACAACGTGGCAATGAGAGCGACTGATCTTGCGAAACTCTCTTATAGTGCCAAGGCAATGGGGATTTCGGAAGGGGAGAGGTGACTACCCATGAAAGAGTGTTACTACCACATCAGCTCTAGAATATTTAATATGGTTTTCTGTGGGCAAGCAAATGGCGACTGCTGGATGGCATATGTTCTGTATCAGAAACTAGAGCTGATGTGATCTATCCTAGGCAATTTTCTGAATTAGCACCCCAAATGTATTTATTTGTTAACTACATTTGTTTAACATCCTTCTCAACCCCGAAGGAGACTCAGAGTGGTCTCACAGATAGGGAGCAATTGGATACTATAAAACATACATACAGTAAAGTAACATATATATTAAAACTAGAGTTATAAACATATCAATATTAAAACACATTATCAAAACCACACAATCCAGAACATAGTCAAAAAGCCATTCCAGTCATTATTGCACAAATAACCAAACTGAATCTAAAGTTGACCAAAAACTGATTTTTGTAACCCTTCTGGTACTAATGTTGGAGAGTGGTCTCTGATCAAAGTGAACCCTGTTCAAGTGGCCTCTAGTCAAAGTGGCCCTGGTAAAAATAAAAGGTTGGGAACCACTGCTTAATGATACGCTTAAGTACTGCTGATCTCTCTTGTGGCTGAGAAGTGTAGCATACATCCACAAGAGGGCACCAAATTTTGGATTATGTTGTACCATACAAAAACGCAATTAGCAAAACCAAGTCATCTCATCATCTTGAACAAGTCCCAATGGATTCCTACTTATTCACAGAAAAGTTAAGCAGGATTTTAAAAGCGTGACTGCTGCAAACAAACAAGTCCACAGCTTTTGACTTTTCACAACTGATGATACAGGGGAAAGTATGTTTTAGTGCATGCTGTTTAGTGCATGCTGTTATAGAGAGAGAATATGGCTGATTACTACTAGAGTTTTCAGAGAATTCAAAGTACTGAAATGAAGGGACCGCATTAGGCAACGACTGTATTTGGATTCCAAATAAATGACATTCATGCAAACAATGGCCTGCAGTAGTTCAATCAAAAACCACCAAAATAAACAACAAAGAATAGCCACTAAAAATCCTAGCTGTGTGGAGAAACCGACTCAATCTATGCTGACTTCAGGGGCGGATTTACCATTAGGCAAAGTAAGCACCCACTTAGGGCGCCACATAGTCAGGGGCGCATCTGGCCACTAGGTTCCACGCATGTGCCAATGCTGCAAAGGGACTCCAGCTGGACTGAGACGCCAATTGCCCAAAATGCCCCGGCTCCGTCCCGGCTGCAAAAAGTTCCTCCTTTTCGGCCTCACTTAGGGCGATTGGTATCTCAGTCCATCTGGAGTCCCTCTGCAGCAATGGCGCATGCGCAGAACTAGCTGGCCCAGCGCATGCGCGCCCACGCTCCACGAGGCCGGAGAGCGAGGGGGCGCCAAAATAATGTTCGCTTACCATTTTAAATTACCTTAGTCCGGCTCTGCTTATACCTGTTGTTATCAAGTGATTTGGAAGGGGGGGGGGCACCAACATAATGTTCGCTTACCATTTAAAATTACCTTCGTCTGGCCCTGCTTATACCTGTTGTTATCAAGCGATTTGGGGGGGGGGCAAAATAATGTTAAACACAGTGTATAAAAGTCAGCCCCCGCCCCTGGCTGACTTTATACACTGTGAATTGCTTACATACTCAATTTAGGGCATGTTCAAAACTTTAACAAACCTGAAACTACGTGGGTACAAGTAACTCTGTTTTATTTGTTGCCAATATCCCCATGCCAGTATGTTGAAAATATGCCAACATTAAATCATAAAATGCAGACAAAAATCCGTACATAAAATTATAAAACTAAACAAGGAGTCTCACCCTTGAAGTTGCAGTTAGGATTCCCAGTTCTCAGGGCCTGCCCCTGTTGTATGCTGACTTTTAGTGAAACCTTGTTTTTAGATGTGAAGGTAATATAGTTGTAAATCAAGAAATAGCTTCCCAAGATCTACAGATACTTGCAGGAACACCTCAGCAAGCAAGAGTCCAAAAATGGCAGGTTAAAACTCAGAACCTCAATCAATGGCTAATACCAGATGAGAGACTCCTTCCTGGGCACACAGAAGACTGGGTGACATGGAAGGCGTTGAACAGACTGCGCTCTGGCACCACAAGATGCAGAACCAACCTTAAGAAATGGGGCCACAAAGTGTGAGTGTGGAGAAGAGCAACGTGTGAGTGTGGAGAAGAGCAAACCAGCATGTAGTTAGGCTTACAGTCTGAGCCTTACCACATGCACAATGGAGGCCCTTCTTACAGCAGCACCAGAGGCACTCGAAATGGCCAGCTTCTGGTAAAAGGCAATTTAGTATAATGCCAAATTTTTAACTTTATGGTTTTTCGATACATTATAACTGTATTCTCAATTCACTTCTAATACATTGTGAATGCACATGTATTAGATGTTTTGAGGGAAAGGGTAAGATAACTGAATAGTGGGAGTGAGTGATGATTGGTTAAATGTCTTTGAAAAAGACTGGTGTATAATGTCAGTCAGTGAGGAGAGAGAGTTGTTTTTCAAGATTGAGGATTAGTTAGTGGAATTCAGGAGTTTGGATTATTAGTAGAGTTATAATAAGGGTCTGAGTTGGCTAGAAGATGAGTGTGTAAGTACTTCATCCCACACTGCCCCTTCAAGAGTTTCTAGACAATTAAAACACGGAGCCCCAGAGCCCATCAGAGACCAGTCTGCGGATTCCCCATTTGAGCCGATGGGTTAAAAGAGCAACTATCCATCAACATCGGATATTTGAAGAAAGTAATGTAGCAGACTTCACTTATATAATTTAAGTCTGAGGGACAGAGGATTCCTTGCTTCCTTTTTGTTACCTAGCCAGTATCTGTTGGGAGGTTCATTTTTTCACTTGCAAGGCTTTTGGGCTCCCAGCTCATGAATAATGATATAGTTCGGGCCTGTCCAACAGGAGGCCCGCGGGCCGCACACGGCCTGCCAGCCCCTTGGATGTGGCCCGCCTACCCTCCTGCAAATGGCCTCCGGAGGCTGCAGCCGAGCCGGGCTGGTGTTGCTGGAAGGGAGGGGGAACCACCGAGAAGGACCAATAGGTGGCGTGAAGGGTGGCACGCCACAGCCAGACCAATAGGCGGCACGAAGGGCGGCGCATGTCAGCAGAGCCTGGCTCCTCACGGTGAGAGTGACCAGAATTCCGGTCCCACCCCAGTAGACGATGCTGGGCATGCACAGGCATGAGCCAGGGGGGCGGGGCATCCCCCGAAATTCCAGGGTGGTCCGCGAAAAGGCCTTTCTGGTACATTATTTAAACTGTTATGTTTATTCATATCATGATCAGAGCCCAGGGGCGGAAATCTTCATTAATGGGGTTATTGGGATAACAGGTGATCAGAAACCAGATTTCAGCCCCCCCCCTTGGGCCCCCCGAATCAAAATCCTGGCTACAGCCCTGCCTGGTATAGTTCAAAGAAGCAGATGTAGCAGATGTAGCCTCTCCACTCTGCTTAAGCACTGTTTAGCATTGTATTTTTTAGACTATCTTATCAAGATAATAAGCCCTCGGTGGTGCAGCAGGTTAAACTGCTGATCTGCTGAACTTGTTGACCAAAAAGGTTGGCAGTTCAAATCTGGGGAGTGGGGTGAACTCCCAGCTTCTGCTAACCTAACAGTTCAAAAACATTCAAATGTGTGTAGATCAATAGGTACTGTTTCTACAGGAAGGTAACGGACAATGGTGGCTCTTCTCCACACCCCAGAGTCAGACACGACTAGACTTAACTTTAGGTGTAATAGTTGGGTAAAATGGGAAACCTAGCCATTTTTCTTCACTTGGGTCCAAAATCTCCCTAGGAGTTGTCAGATCTGGGAAATCTGAGCTTGGAAGAAGTTCAGGTTTCCAGCCTGCCATGAGGTGGTGCTGACCTTTGTCCCAGTTCTCCAGGAAGTAAAGTGACCTTTGCTCTAGTTACTGAAGGACTATGCTGAGTCAGTCTGGGAGTGATGTAACTTCCAGGTGTCTCCAGGGGAAGTGAGGTAACCTCTTCTGGACTCGGACATTGGACAATGGACTATTAGTGCTGACTCAGAGACTAATGAGATCACATCCCTTTGGACTATGGAAATTGCTGATTCACCCGGATATGGTGCAACCCTGCCTGGACATTGCATGGGCAAGGGGAGGGGGTTCGGGTATAAAAGGTGTGTTTGGGTGGCGGGACGGTGCTTTAGCTTTACAAGTGTTGTACCTGCAATAAAATCGTGTTGGACCGTGCTTCTATCTACGCGTGATCCTTACCGAAATTGGAGCGTCATTACAGGAGTCTTTAGCAGATACCAGTCTGGACAGTCCTATGAAAACGCCCTCGCAGTTGAAGAAGCAATGAGTAATTGCCATACACAAAGGCTGCCTTTTGACTTTCCTACATAATAAAGCAATGCTTTCTGTCGCCACATCTTCAACTTGAAATGCTCCAGAAGATTAATCAGTCAAATCCACCACACCTATCTGATTCACAACTGGACTTCTTGCCTATTTGCCTGTGGCAGATAAACATTAACTCCCAAGTACCTGGACCAGAAAAGTTTTATCAGTTGGAAATGAATTGTCAGTACCTTTCTATGCCACCACTATTCCACAAATGACTAATGCAAGATTGACTTAAAGAAGAGGCTGTCGATATAGTGCTCAAATTACAGAGTTGGTTGAATGATGTCGTTTTATGATGGTCTTTGGTGTCACACTTCCCCAGAATTTGACAACAGCTATCATTATAGTTTCATCTTTAATGGCAGGACCAGTCACCTATGTTTGGTGTAAATGTTCTTGTAGCATCACATAGCCTTTCAGTCACACAAAGTAATTTGACAGGAAAGCATTAGCCTCTTCCTTACCCACCACTCACCTTAAAGGGGGCACTTATTCCTTGGACATCTCCTGTCTACATCGACTGCCTACTGGCAAAGGTAGGGGCTGTTACAACCAAAATTGTGAGCAGAGTCAATAAAACCATATAATAGGCCCCGTGTAGCCTATAAGAAAACACAAAATATCCGCAATTTAATCATTCATTCTGACCACAAGATACAGGTTAATATGGATAATAAAATGTATCGCATGGATCCTTGCCATCACTGTACGATCTGCAAATTGATTAACAGGCAAAGTACGATAACAAACCCATACAATGGAAAAAAGTTCCGGATCCGTTCCGCAGCAACTTGCGGTTCGAAAAATTTAATTTATTGCATCACCTGCATTTGTGGCCATATCTATACAGGTGAAACGGGAAGAAATCTGAGGGTCAGGATTCAGAAACATCGTTCCCGCTTTCAGACGAAATGTGACAGCTCACGATTATATTCTCATTTTTTGGAACAGAAACATGAATGTGAAGACTTTACGGTAACAGTCCTGGAAAGACTTGAACCCGCTCCTCATGTGGATATCAAAGCCAAATTGCTTTCGCTTGAAAGAGACTGGATAATTAATTTAAAATGCGAGTCCCTGTTTGGGTTAAATGATCGACTTTCAATAAGTGAAACTCTAATTTAGGACATCTGTAACTAATTAAGAAGATTTAAAACTCTGGATACATTCCATTCCCTCTCTGTCAGAAACACTGACCCGCAGGCCTATGCCGCAGTAAATGTGATACACCTCATACTAAGGTAGGTAATCTATGTATTATATTATTTAAGACATGTTACTCCACTGTGTTGTTTTGAGGGGCGTTGCTTCAGAATGTACAGTGATATATATGTTTATTTTAGGAACTTATATCCTCTACTAAAGATAATTCCGGTCCTGAAGAAGCCAATTACGGCAAAACGCGTCGACCAGAGAGGAGCCGCGAATCCTGACCCACCCAGACAAGGGTTTGATCTTTGTTTACAACTGTTTTGTTGGACTATTTATCAAATAAGGACACTGCGAACTCTACCATTACTATTTTGATTGGGATACATAGCAGGCTATATGCCGCATACTATGATTGATTATATTGTTTGGAGGATACCTACATGTACTGAATGTTATATTGGCTATATTGCTTACTGCAAATGTTATTGATTGTTAATTTTGTTTAATTGTGAATCACAAACTGTTGATGAAAAAATATATATACCATACCTTAAAAAACGGAATTGTTGATGAAAATATATATACCATACTTAAAAGTGAAATTATTATATGGTTTTATTGACTCTGCTCACAATTTTGGTTGTAGTAATTAACCTGTGGAGGTTGTGGTAATATTATTAAAGGTAGGGGCTGTTGTCAAAGTTACTTCATGCAACAGCATAAACCTAACCACTTTTGAGCTGTCCTTCTCCAACCACCTTGAGTAATAACTAATGGACGATGCTCCTTTGAAGTTTTTAAGGAAACCGGAAGTCCTTTTGTCCTTCTGAAGCTTTTTCTGCCGTTTCTCTTACGAATCAGTAAGTGAATTGGAAAGATTCAGCTTCCACCCCCACCCTGCTTCTGTTCTCTGGCCTCGGTTCAAGCCAGAGAAGCCTTCTAAACCAGTATGGATGGATTCCCTTTCTTTCCTTTCCCTCCCGAGTCAGCGAGAGAAGCGTCTTTAACCAGTGTGGATGAGATGGATCCACGTCAGTTTAAACCAGTGTGGATGGATTCCTTTCCTTTCCCTCCCACCTCCCGAGTCAGTCTTAAGCGAGATAAGCGGTTTTAACCAGTGTGGATGGGATGGATCCGCGTCAGTTCAAACCAGTGTGGATGGATTCCTTTCCTTTCCCTCCCGTGTCAGTTTAAACTAGTGTGGATGGATTCCTTTCCTTTCCCTCCCGCTTCAGCCTTAAACGAGAGAAGCGATTTTAACCAGAGTGGGTGGATTTCTTCCCTTTGCTTCCCACCCCCCTTTTCTGGAGTAAAACAACTACTTTCAAAGTAAAGACCACCCTGAAACCATTAACAAAGGATTCGGAAGCCCTGCAAGTTTTGAAAAGTTTTGAACTTTGTGAAAATCGGAATTGACTTTAGATCCGAACCACCAGCTCCCCTTACATCCGAAACGACTTTTGAACCATTTTTTAAAAATCAAACAAGCCTACTTTTGACTTCCAGTTCATACACCATGGGCTTGTCTACACTGATGGAACAAAATCTGTTTGGCACCATATTATCTTTGTTTGCACCAGGGCCGTAGCCAGGATTTTGATTCGGGGGGGGGCTGAGTTTGGTTCGGGGGGGGGGCTGAGACTGGGTGGAAGAGGGTCTACCCTTTTGTATTGTTATCCCAATAACCCCATTAATGTGGGATATAATGAGCATGGTGATCAGATCATGATATGAATAAACATAAGTTTAAATAATGTACCAGTAAGGCCTTCTCGCGGACCACCCTGAGAATTTCGGGGGGGGGGGCTGAAGCCCCCTTAGCCCCCCCCTGGCTACATGCCTGGTTTGCACTGACCCTGGAATTGCCACTCACATCATAGACAGATTGCTGTAACAGGGCATACATCTTCCCCTCCCAAACTCATCTCACTGTTAAAGGACAGTTCATATTTCTAATTCTTTGCATTACTTTTGACCACATGACATGGACACTGCACTATTTTTTTTCATTATGCATGCAGGGGTTTCCGGTAGACACCGATTATATAGATCCTGGTTTTCTTTAAAACTGTAGGGTAGCAAGGCCTTTTGAACCAAATTAAAGCCTTAAGAAGTGCATTGCAGGCAAATCATTGCGTATGCCAGGATCAGAGTTCCTACAAGGAGAATACAATTTTCTTAATTCATGCAATGAAGCCCGTGAGAGCCCCAAGAGCTCCTCTTGCATTGTGGTGAACGGGGTGAAATAGGTAGTGGCAGCAAGACCTGAATGGAAGCCAATTATGGCTGCCCAGTGATGTCCTGGAAGGACAATGGTGGACAAGGACAGAGAAATCATTTAGCCCCCAACTTCAGCTTTAAGAAGGTAGGAAAGCTATAGATCAGCTAAGTTGAGAGTCAAATTGGGGGACAGTATGTTAGAAATTCCAATACATCCCCCCCCCCCCTCACCTTCCCAGGTGCCATCCCCACTACCTCCCTTTAGACTGCCTTCGGATGATCTCGTGGGTTGAGTTGGGTTTTAATAACTACTTGTATGTAGTTTTTAGCCTAGATTTTAAAAATTATTGATGTTTGAAGTATATTTTATTTATTTATTTATTATTTGAACTTGTATGCCGCCACTCCCCGAGGGCTCGGAGCGACTCACAGTCACATAAAACATAATACAATCAAAACAGCATTTAAAATTTGCAGAAATAGTTTTACAAATTAGCAATCGAATGCTAACCGAAAGAGATGAGTCTTGCAGGCCTTGCGGAATGATGGTAGGTCTTGCAAGGCCCGGACTTCATTTGGAAGAGTGTTCCAAATTGATGGTGCCACCACGAAAAAGGCTCTATGCCAGGTGGATGCCAAGTGGATAGATTTAATGCTAGGTACCTTGAGGAGGTTCAGGTGTTCAGAGCGGAGTGATCTCCAGGGTTGATAGGGGATAAGACGGTCCCTCAGATACAACTCCTTGGATTTGGTGTGGATGTGTGGGACTGGGTCCCCCTGTTATGATCTGGTCATTGACCATAATAAAGTTTACTTACAATAGAATTGTTTATACTTTTTGCTCATTATCCAAATGTTTTGCCTGCAAGATTCTCTTTCTCTAATAATTTTCAGAGTGAAAGGCAAAAAAATGAATTATGAAATCCACACATCTTTATAAACCACATCATATAGTGTCACATGAAGATGTAAAGATTATATGTGAATAAGACCTGATCAAAACACAATTTGGCATCAGGAATATATTGAGGTTTATTCAGCCCAAGGGAACAAAAATGAAGTGGAGACTTCATTGCATGAAAGCAGGGAAAAGTGAAGGGAACTGTCTTCTTTTGTTCCCAGCTGTGCCTTTCTGTCTTTAGGGATGGCAGCCATCCCATGACCTTTCCTCGTTTCCATCTGGCTTATCTCCAGCTTCTTTCATTTTCTATCAAAAACAGAGTCTCACCTCTGTTCCTTTGCACTGCCACAATGGAGTCCCATGGGCAACCACCAAAAGTGGTCTTGCATCATGTGATGGCCTCCGTTGGACTCCATTTAGGTAGTGCAGAGAAACAGAGAGAAGACTGTGTGAGTTGAAGTCCTAAGTGCTGAGCAGACTCTCTAGAGAGAGTATTCCATAACTAGAAACCATATTACCAGAGAAAAGTACACTTCCATGTATGCACACCCCTACATAAAGCTTACCAGGTGCAGGATTTGGGATAAGGCCTCTGATGGAGAGCTCAGGCAAGGTTTTTTTTGGAACTACATTTCCCAGAAGCTCTTCACTTGTCTGATAGATGGCTGTTTTCCCAGCTCTGTTCTAATGACAATCTTGGCACACTAGCAGAATTTATGGACTTATTTGAAAGGTCAGCTTCCTATTCATCTGCATCTACAATCTAGGCCAGGGGTGCTCATTACGGTGATCGGGAGCACCTAGGTGATCTTCGGCTCTCTTCCAGGTGATCTTTGGGCCTCCTGCCATGCACGCGCACGTGCGCTCCCGCTGCCGCCTTCGTGGGGCTTCTTTTGCCAAAATGAGGCTTTAGTGGGCGGGCCCTGGCGCTCGTCTTGCCACGCACGGTGTGGTGACATGACCGCCCATCGGTTGCTGCTGGGGGGGGGAGCAAGGCGAAGGCACGCGCACGGACAGGATGCGAGGCTGTGGGAGGGATGGAGGGAATGTGTGTGTGTGTGAGAGAGAGAGAGAGTCAAGGAGAGAAGAAAGAAATCCGGAGAACTTTTTCGGTTCCTTTTGGCAGGCAGGCAGGCAGGCGGGCGCTGGAAGGAGAGAGGGAGAGAGAGAAAAAAAGAGGCGAAGGAGGCCAGGCAAAGTGAGGCAAAGCCAAGCAAGCCCCGCCGCAAACCCTGCTGCTGCCCTCGGGACTCCCATTCCAAGCGGAGACCTGGGCGAGCGAGCTGTGTGGGGCTGCTTTCTTTCCTTGGTTGGGGGCGAGGAGGGAGGGCTCTGCTATGTTCCTGGGGCTGAACCCGAGGAGGAGGGGGCTGCGGGGATGGAGACTCCACTTGCTGCTGCTGCTTGTGCCCTCACCACCTTTCTCCGCCTCGTCCTCCCTTGCCCTCGAAGGAGAAAGGTGGCGAGGGCCCACGGGAGAGAAAGAGAGAGAGAGAGAGAGAGAGAGAGAGAGAGAGAGAGAGAGGGTGGCTCTTCAGAGCCGGCTAGGAAGAGCCACCCTCTCTCTCTCTCTCTCTCTCTCTCTCTCTCTCCCATGGGCATGGACTGCCACCAGTGGGAGGGGTCCTCCTTCCTGCCAGCCGTCCACTTGGGCGTCCTTTCTGAGTGACACCCTCGAAAGGAAGGAAGGAAGCCCCCCCCCCCTGCTGCATCTGTCACTTTGGGGAAGCACCTCTTCCACTCTTCCTTCTCCTGCCCAGGTAAGGAAGCCTCGAGGGAGGAGGGAGGGGGGAAGCTGCCATGGGGAGGCTCCAGCATCACGTGGATCCCTCTCTCGGTTGAGTTTCCCAGCCCAGGCAGCAGCCAGGCGGCCCCTCTTCCCAGCCCTGCGCCTTCTGAGCCACCGCCGAAGCCATATCTGACCGGAGCGCTGGCGGGTGCACCTATAAATACCCTCCTGCTGCATGCGTGGGAGGGGCCTGCTGTGCACGCAAGAAGCAGGACGGGATGGGGACTTCCTGCTTCATGAAAGCACGCAGCAGGAAGGAGGAAGGCAACGAAGACATTAAGAGACAGAGAGCACGCAGGCAAGGAGGATCCCCTTCCCGGGTGCGCACGGTGGCGAGTCCGTGGGCAGGCAAGAAAGAAGCCCCGCACAGATGGAAGGCTGCAGTAGGAGCGTGCGCGCGCATGTGCGGGCACACGCTCACATGCACAACAGGTGATCTTTTCAACTTGATTGTTCATATAGTAGCTCGCATGATGAAAAAGTGTGGGCACCCCTGATCTAGAACAGTTAAGATGTCAGTAAAGCAATAGCTTTGAATGGTCCACTTTCAAAAAGTCCGTGCTACTAGGTAAGGCAAATAGCTTAAAAGAAGAGAATTGTGGGAAATAAACTAAAGGAAAAGCTCCTCCTAACTCCTACATGGACTTTATAAGGATGAATTTATCCAACCTAACAAATATTCAGATTCAGTATGACCAGTGAATAAGGACCTAAATCTAATTGTTAGACCCAACTAAACTAAACCCATTGTCTCAATTGCCAAATGACTAGGAATCACTAGGAATCCTGTGGCCTACTAACTGTTGTATTACAACTTCCAGCAGCAATCGATAGCACAGCCAATGGTAAGGAATGCTGAGAGCAGCAATCGAAAAACATCAAGAGGAAGGCATGATTCTGATAACTAATTTAGATTAGAGTCTTTTACACTGAGCAGAAAACTTGCATCATTCATGAGAACTTGAAAAAGTTTTTTTCCCCACTACAGCCCACAAAAATCCCCAGACTGCAAAGCCAGTCAGTGACTAGGAGATTCCAGTGCTGGAGTCCAAAAAATAACTTTTTCAATCTCTGTTTTCAATGACCTAAGCTCCAGCAAGTGAGCCCCTGCCAAGAGTAACATATCAGACCTGCAAAGTGTTGCAATATGGAGTGTCCATGTTGCTGAATTTATTTTGAGGTAGGGTTCAGCACCTTGGATATCTCCTTTAATATCCAGGGTTGAAATTGGAGTGGATTTACCACTTCAATGGAGATGGAAACTGTTATTGCTGCTTTTCATGGCTGAATCCATGGAAATCTATCGTCCTGTTGTGTTCTCCCTGCTCCAGGTTTTTATGGTCCCATCCCCTTGGAATTTAAAAAAAAATTAAAATCCACTGATAAAATGCAGATTAAAATTTGCAGATTAAAATTCACAATTTAAAATGGAGATTAAAATTCACAACTTAAAATTGACCAGGTAGGCCTGCTGGAAGAGATGGGTCTTCAATTCTGTCTTAAATTCCAACATTAATAAATAATTAATAATTTAATAAAGAAGCCCCATAGATATTTTGTCTGTAAATCTTCAGGATTATCTCAACTTGCTGATTGGCCATAAATGGTGCTGTTTGGGCTCCAGAAAGACTAACTCTTCAAGAGCTCAGGTGATCGAGCTCATACTAAAAATAGCATGAGGAAGATGGGGGAGAGAAAAGAGGGAAGAAGAAACATGTCATGCTATTTTTTTTAAAAAAAACCAAACACTTCTCTGCAACAGAATCCCCGCATTTTGTTTATTTTCCTGTCCATTGTTGTAAAACAGGAATAGGCAAACTTTTTTGGGTGGGGGCCACATTGCGGGGCAAGGAAAGTGGGTCAGAGAACTCTCATCAGTGGCCTGTCCTCCAGGCTGAGAGGAGGAGGAGACACACCCCACGTCTCTGCCTCGGCCCTCCTCTCGGCCTGGGGACACGGCGGGCCACCACATCCGCATGCTGAGAGGAAGGCCGAGGTAGACGACGGCCAAAGGGAAGAGTCCAAGGGGCTGTGCACAGTCCGCAGGCCTGAGTTTGCCCATATCTGTTGTAGAAGCACATTCAGAAGACTCAAGTTCCCATCAGCCTTGAGAGTCCTAATATAAAGACAAGCCAGTTCAGTGTAGCAGTTTATTTTGGACATCAGCACCCCATGCACCAAAACCATCAGGCACTAAGAACTGTCAGGCACATTTGAAAAATCCCAAAAAGAAATCATTCATTGGTACCAACTTTAATTTTAGTTTCCCACATGCAGGGAGGAAAAATATTTAGCCATCCTGGCCAAACTTCCTTTGTTTCTTACACCAGCCTGCCGGACTGATAATGCCGGTTAGAGCTTGGCGAGGTGCCCATTGCTCCCCAAATGAAGGCATGGCCAATATACTTTAGCTTTAGCCTGCTCCCCAGGCTTGCTATTCTGCCCAGAGATTGCCAGCCGCGCTAAATTGAATAGTGTTTATTTTGCAGACAGAATTCCACCAGGAGCTGAGCTCTGACGGTCGGACTCATTTTTATGTGAGAGCTAATCCAATTTGAAACCAGATTTCAGAGAATGTGCAACTAGCACGTTGGCAATGCAGCTCCTTTTCTTCAGAGTGCAGAGGAAAATTAAACCATTCACATTGCTAATCTTCAGAAATCAGCTCCCATTTGCGCCTCGCTCAGAGACCTCTCTTCATAACTATTAGCGGGCAATATATATGTACACTGTGATCTGACACATTATTTTTATAAAAACATTCTCCTCTGCCAATAGACATATATGGGTTTTTTTTCTGCATCGCTGTGTTCTAATTCTAATTAATATACTCTCCATCACAATTTCCCTGCATTTCTAGAAAATACATTTTCATTTCAGGCCCAATTTATTTTGTCTCGAAAGTTATCTATATTGTATCAGATAAAGGCGTCGTGTTCTCTCTTTCCGCAACACATCCAAATACACTATTACTCATTATGTTTGGAAAAGAATCACTATGAAACTTTTCATAGCAGAGCTGAAGAACTTGTGGTACTACAACTCCTATCACAATGGCATTTGACAGCACTGGCTGGGGATGATAGGAACAGCTATAGACACTTTTGAACTGTGGTGTTGGAGGAAAATGCTGAGATTGCCTAGGACCGCAAGAAGATCCAACCAGTCCATACTCCAGGAAATAAAGCCCGACTGCTCCCTGGAGGGAAGGATATTAGAGGCAAAGATGAAGTATTTTGGCCACATAATGAGAAAACAGGAAAGCTTGGAGAAGGTAAAGATACTGGGGGAAATGGAAGAAAAAAGGAAGAAGGGCCGACGAAGGACAAGATGAATGGATGGTATCCTTGAAGTGACTGGCTTGACCTTGACGGAGCTGGGGGTGGCGAAGGCTGACAGAGAGCTCTGGCGTGGGCTAGTCCATGAGGTCATGAAGAGTCGGAAGCGACTGAACGAATAAACAACAAAAAAATCCCTGATTAGGAAAAGAACTGGGTAAGAGGGAGGATCGTATATGTGCTGCTCACAGATTTTAATTGGATCTATTTTGTCTTGTTTCAGTACGTCGAGGAATTGTGTTAGCTGGGGTGAATGGAATTGTAATTTATTGCATCCAAAGGACATTAGGTTGGAAAAGACTATCTTAGACTTTGATACATGTGCACAAGATGAAGGAATACTCACAAGTTTCTTTTACAAAGGTTTTCATAATGTGATATAATTTTTTGGTAATGTTGAAGCCTTTTGAAAAAAAAATGAAAATTGGTGGAAAATTGGAAGAACAAAGCATTTAGTTCCTTTTATGTTTGGGAACATAAAAGCAACTATTTTCGTGGTGTAATGTTTTCTATTCAGGCAGTCCCCAAGTTACACACATCTGACTTACAAATGACTCATAGTTAAGAACGGGAGTGAGACAACAGGAAGTGAGAGAAATCCACCCCTCGGAAGGGAAAATCACTCCTGAAAGAGTTATCATGGGGGAAAGGTGTCTCAACTGAAGCTTTATCACCAATCCTTGTTTTCACAACAAGCCATTTTTTTCAAAATCCAATTGTCACAGGGACAGAAAATGAGGTGAAATCTTCTGAATAGGGGCACAGATAGCTAAACAAACACCATAGGGGTGTTAACTGTTCCCTATGCTATCCAAAACTAAAATAGATATTTTTGACTGGAGTTGCACTTAAAAATGTACTTTCTCTGACTTACATACAAATTCAGCTTAAGAACAAACCTTTTTCATAACTTGGGGGCTGCTTGTATTTATTTAAACACACCAAATTGAATTTACTTTAAAAAAAATTGTGCAAACGGGGCTACAAGGTCCTTATGATAAGGAACAGCTGACCAGCATGATATCTTTGATTTTTGCCTAGTCTCACATGCATAATTATTAGAAACAATGTGGTTGATCTATAAGTTTTTTATCAAATATTTTATCCATCATTCAAAACAAAAGGTGCCATTATCTTTTTAAAAATTAAAATGAGGTTATGAAAAACAGGGGATTCGTTTTCTAGGGGATTAATTTCTGGTGAGCTTCATATTTCTATACTGGGAAATTGAGGCTGGTTCATTTGTTCTCATACTCTCACTCTTCATTGATTTTTAGCCTCTCCCAGTGTTGGTGGCTAAAAGGCAGTGTAACAGATACAGTAAGTTAATTAACAACCTTTTTTGCACTGCCGTTGGCGCTAATAGTTGATGAACCATAATAGCAACACTCAACTTTCATAAGCTTCGTTTTCAAGTTTCATTTTGTTTAGCTTCCCCTGACAAGCCAATGCCCTTTCTCTATGTTACAAATCCAGCAATTATTCAAAATCTCACACGAGTTGAACATGTCTGATCGCACACCTTGTGCATCTAAAGACAATTTTATTCCAGCCACATCTAAGATGTGCCTGGATTTGCCCAATCAAAACCAGAATGAAGGATTTTTTTTCAAAAGTATTTCTTCCTTTCTCACTTTCTTCATTTGCCAAGCATGGAACAGTGGTTCCTTCCCATGTGAGACATGTGATCTACCAGGAAAGTCACTTTCCACACATTCCCTATTCAAAACAAAAACATAAAATAACTGGACACCCATCTTGCCAAGAAAAATCCACATGGTTTGCCAAACACGGTGGTGTGGTGGTGGTGATGATTGTGAGATATTAAAGGTCCTGACTTTGAAAAATCGAAAATTTAAAGACTAGATATTTGTGTAAGGCTGCATCTGTACAATTAAAGCAGTTTGGCACCACGTTAATGTCAGTGCAAGACTGTATGACAGAGATTAGTTTAAAATATTTTCTGTAAAATGTGTCTATTATCTGAAATGTATGTGGTTTGGTTAGGTGATTACAGGGTTAACTGGAGAAGGATAAGTTCTGTCTGTGATGGAAGCAAAGGTCCCGGATATTCAACCTCTGGAATGTAAACATTGTAGATAAAAATGCTGTCCAGTCCGCCATGATTTACGCTGTGAGAGCCACGCTGTGAGAATGCGCCGGTATATGTTTTATTTTCTTTCCTAATAAAAGGACTATTTATAGTTCCAACCTGGCTCTGCTACTTTGACAATTACTTACCATGTCCCAATAATAATAATAATCATAATAATAATATACTTTATTTATATTCCACCCTATCTCCCCGAGGAGACTCAGGGTGGATTACAGTACACATATATGTCAAATATTCAATGTCATTATACAATTAACAAAGACAGATAGTACATAAACAGAGGTAATGGCTTCCCATATTTTTCCTTCACCGGTATCTGAAGATTGTGCTTGACTCTGACCACAGGGAGGTGCTGTCACTTCATCTTCCATGCCAAGGAACTTTGTTGTCCTTAGACATTCTCCTGTCCACATGATCAAATCGCTGGAATGTCCACATAGGCACCTTTTATTACCTCCTTGACAAAACAATACCAAATTTATCTACTCACATTGCTGTTTCGAACTGCTAGATGAGCAGAAGCTGGGCTGATGGCGGGGAGCTCACCCCAACCCAGACTTGAACTGCCAACCTTTCGATCAGCATGATTTTCTGCAGCTGGCAGCTTAACCTGCTGTGCTAAAGCCCAATGTTATGGAATCCTGGGAACTGTCATTTGGTGAAGCACCACATTCTGCCAGAAAGGGCTAAAAAGCCTTGTAAAACTGCAATTCTCATTATTGTAGTTAAAGTGGTATCAAACTGCAATCATTGTACAGTGCAGTTGTCCCTTATGACACAGGACAGAGAGATACAAAGTGAAGCCATCTAGGTGACGTACCAGAACTGGCAAGAACAGCAGATAATATTAGTTTTAACATAAATTATGTTTTCTTCTTTAAAAAGCATGCTTATTCATTAGGCATGTCCTAAATAATTGACGAAAACAGAAATAGTAAAACAGCCATTCTTCTTAAGCCCTACTGACTGCAATTTATTTGATGCTGGCTACCATTCTTGACAAGGCATAAGCTGCACTGGGAGGCATTTCAGCTTATACTTTTTTGCTTAGTAGAGTGTTCATATTTAAGAATATTTCTGTTATAATGGACAGGGAAAGTGATTTGCCCTTTCTGAGAAACTATTTAGAAATAGATAGAATCCATAGCTTCCCCAGCAATCAAACTGATTCATATCATACCGGACACCCTGGTGTCACACATTTGAGGGTGGCCTTCAGCAAAATAGCACCCACTCATGCATGTAGTGCCATAAGCAGTTAGGATCCCTCTACAATCAATGGAGCGGCTTTGCCAATGTTGTTGAATACAAGCAGGTGCTATTTGTGAATCTGGGGTTGTTATGGTAGTACCAGCAGAGTATGTCACATCAGGGGTAGAAATACACAACCAATAATAGCAGAGAAAATCAATACAAACACACTAGGTAAGGACTAATCAATACATAAACCAATCATCACTTGTAATATTCAATTGTCCAATATCTTTAGTTAATGTATGTTTCATCAATCCATTATACCATATTTTGCTTTCATGTCAAATATTTGCTATACATAAGTAGCCTTACAACACACGCAATAAATAACAATCGACAGGAAAAAGGAGAAGATTTGCGGGGATATATACATACAGACCGGGATTCAGGGAAAGAGTGATGGGAAGAGCAATCCACAGATCATGCGGTATTCCTTTAAGAGTTCCTGGATGCCAAAAGAGTTCCAAAGCAGATTGTATCCAAGTTTATGTAATTGGCATGGGTAGGATTCAAGCATCCAGAGTCTCAACAGTTCCCTGATATCTGTATTTGTAATCCAAATGGGTAGAGCCAGTTCTGTCAGCTCTGTGAGAAGGGGTTAATTCAAAAGCATGGCATCAAAAATAAAGAAATAGAGACCGAGACCTGCATCTTGGAATACTTGTTTTTATACTCCTTTTATACTCCTTTTTATAGCCAAGTGCCATTTTCAAAATCAGCCAGAAAAACTTTTCAAAATTCCATGACATGAACCATATGTAGATTAAAGAAGACATAACATAGTCTCATATCCCTGTTGACTTTCACACTTTGCTGTAGGTGATTTTTTTTTCCTTCCAAGCATTGAGCTGTTTTATCTAAATACCGGCAAGTGCCAAATGTAAGAACACGATATAGAGATCTGGCAATGTATTGCTTTCGAATGACACCTTACAAATTGAAAATATGAGAATCCTGTCCTGTTTGTATCTTAAAAGCTGAGGTTTAGTGGAGAAGAGCCAACTTTATCAAATGCATGAAGTATTACCCAAAACCTTAGGCATGTATACAGTACAGCTGATTGTCGGCCATATCAGAAAGAAACTGAAAATAGAAACATTTCATGGACCTGATGAAATGGCCAGTGGTTTTAAAAGGCTAATGTCATAGGCTTTAAGGTGGCCATGGGTTGTTTCTTTGGTTTTGGTGCAACAGACTAACACTGCTACCCCACCTTGGAAATGGTTACCAAAACAAACATATAATGCAGTTTAGAGAGTCTAGAAACGGTTGTCCAAAGAAAAGTAACTTCTCTGAGTGCTGCAAAAGAATATCCCAACCACTCCTGGCAAACAAAAAGTTCTAAGGAAATGATTAGATTTTTAAATTTAGTTTATTTCTTTGGCTAGGGAGACAAAGTTGAATCCGGAAAGGAAGTGAGGGGAAACACCAATAAGAAATGGCACAACAGACTGACTGACTGACTTTATTATTTCTGAGTCGCCCTCCACGTTAGTGCTCCGGGCGACTTACACACAACAAATTCCACAATTAAAATAGAGTATTTAAAACTAGATTAAAATATTCAGTGGTTAAATGCAGGGGCCAGGCTCGGTATTTGAGTTCCTGGTTCTGCATTAACCATGGGCTTTCCTAAATAAATCCATGTCTTCAGAGCGGTCAGGAACTGGGGCAGGTCGAGGGAGGCTCTCTGGTCCGGTGGCATCGAGTTCCAAAGAACGGGGGCCACAACGGAGAACGATCTCCATCTCGTGGTCTCCAGGTGGGCCTCTTTCAAGCCTGGTACGTGAAGAAGGTTCTTGTTTGCTGGCCGCGGGGTCCTTGAGTAAGCAGGCATCAACAAGCGGTCTTTTAGGTATGTTGGGCCCCGGCCCCGTAGGGCTTTGAAAGCCAAGGTCAAGGTCTTGTGTAAGGCTCTATACTCAACGGGCAGCCAGTGCAGGCGCTGCAGAGATGGTGTAATGTGGCATCTCATCGATGTTCCTGTGAGAAGCCTGGCGGCCGCGTTCTACACAGTCTGGAGCCTGCAGGTTAGTGACCGGGGTAGACCTACATACAAATCGTTACAGTAATCCAGCCTTGATGTAACCGTGGCATGGATTACTGTAGCTAGCGCTTCCGTCGGAAGATAGGGCGCCAATTGTCTCCCTTGGCGCAGGTGGAAGAAGGCCCTTTTGCTTGTGGAGGCAACCTGGGCCTCCATTGACAATTTGGAGTCCAGGATAACACCAAGGCTTTTTACTGAGGGGGACGGAATCAGCGGTTCCCCTTCAAAGGGGGGCAGCGAGAAAGGTGGTTCTGGGCGGCCCGGCCATAAGATCTCCGTCTTTGATGGACCCCTTCTACACTGTCATATAAAATCCAGATTATCTGTTTTGAACTGGATTATATGGCAGTTTAGACTCAGATGATGCAGTTCAAAACAAATAATGTGGATTATCTGCTTTGATAATCAGAATAATATGACAGTGTAGAAGGAGCCTTCGAATATAAAGGCAAGAGCAGAGCAAAGTGAGCAGCAGCTCACATGATTCTTACCTGTTGAAGCATTTTCTCATCAACCATTGAAAGTACTGCTCAAATATTTATTTATTTATTTACAATATTCATATGCCGCCTTTCTCACCCCCCGGGGGGGGGGACTCCAGGCAGTTTACAACATATTAATGCCAAAAATTCAATGTGATATACACATAGAAAGAAAATAAATCATAATAACTAAACACTAGCATATAACTATAAATTAAAACCATTAAAACCATTAAACATAAGACATAAACAACATTTAAACATTAAACAAAGCATTAAAAACATCCTAGTATAAATATTAAAATCACATGATCCAAACATTCTACACCATAGCCATTCCAATTCTCATTGCACATATGTTCTAATTATTCTTTGTACTGCATTATTTCACTGGCCAAAGTCTTGGTCCCACAACAACATCTTTGTTTTCTTTCTAAAGCCCAGGAGAGAGGGTGCTGATCTAATCTCACTGGGGTAAGAGTTCAGGAGCCAAGGAGACACCACTGAGAAGACCCTGTCTCTCATCCCCACCAACTGCACTTGTAACAGAGCGGGATCAAGAGCCGAGCCTCCCCAGGAGATCTGAACCTCCATGATGGTTTATAGAAGGAGATACCTTCGGGCAAGTAAGCTGGGTCGGAACTGTTTAAGGCTTTATAGGCTAAAGACAGCACTTTGATTGTGCTCAGTAGCAGACTGGCAGCCAGTAGAGCTGACATAACAGGGGAGTTGTGTGCTCCCTGTATCCGGCTCCAGTGAGAAATATATTGTCAGAAGTAAGTATCAGGGTGTAACCTTCCTACACTACAAACCACAGCTCCGTTTCCAGGCTTTGACCAACTTCTTCATTTCATAATTGAACCCAATTGGAGATAAGATGGGAAACAGGCCATCTCCAGCCAACGGATTTGAAGATTCCCCATCCTTACTCTGGAGTATGTTACCTTTAAGGAGAAACTTTTGAAAAGAAAGGGAAAAGAAAAAAGAATAAAAACTCAGAAAGCTCAGATTCACCAGCAGGAAAAAAAAACATGCCTAAGTTCAGTGATGTGTTCTCTGACTCTCTAAGCGTTTCTGAACTTGCGCTTTATTTCTAAGGCCACACCATGTGAACACTGAAATGTCTATAACTCTGACTGTGAGCTACTGGGGAGAAGGTGCCCACCAGTAGAGAGAATCAAGACCTGGTCAAAGACAATTCATTAGTATTCAAATTTTAGAGATAAGGAATACTGGAGGTAAGAGTTAAACAATTTGCCAGGAACATCCATGGCAGATTTTTTTTTCTTACAATTTTATTTGCTTGTCTTTAAGTACTAGGAGTTAAAAACCCTTTGGAGACCCCATGCAAAGCCTCTAGATTTCTCTCTGTTTGTATGTGGATGTGTGACTTCAGGTCATTGTTGTTTATTCGTTTAGTCAGTTCCGACTCTTCATGACCTCATGGACCAGCCCATGCCAGAGCTCCCTGTCAGCCATCACCACCCCCCAGCTCCTTCAGAGTCAAGCCAGTCAGTTCAAGGATACCATCCATCCATCTTCCCCTTGGTCGGCCCTTCTTCCCTTTTCCTTCCATTTTCCCAATCATCATTGTCTTCTCTAAGCTTTCCTATCTTCTCATGATGTGGCCACATCTAAGAAGTGAGGCGAGAGTGCTATGGTTGCGCCATCTTGGATTCGCTCAGAGGCGGCTAAGTAAACAAAGTTAGAGTTAGTGCTCCAGCTGCATGTCAAGTGACAGTGGCAATTTGAGATCACAGCAAGACAAGCGAGTGACAGTGATGAAGAAGTTTTTGAGATGAAGTTGTCATTTTATTTTAATTCAGCCTTCACAGAATGCCTTGACTGCGTTAGGGACCCATACAGCTCAGCATCTATTGCTGGAAAGGACATGACTTTAAAGGAGCAAGAGGAACTCATTGAACTGAAACAAGATCGTAGTTTAAAGCTAAAATTTGCTGATCTTCCTTTGAACAGTTTTTGGTTATCTGTTGCCAGGGAGTTCCCCATTCTGGCCAACAAAGCTATTTTACAAATAGGGTAAGGCTGTATTACATACAAGGTAAATAAGGTAGAAGCAACACAACAATGCTATAATAGCAGCAGTATAATTTTATCTTAATGAAATAGACCTACTGGTTAGGCATGGTTTCGAACCCAAAAATCGTGATTCTAAAATCAAATGGCAAGAATCATTCAAAAACGCTATATTTTCAAATAATATCCTTCAATTTATAACACAAATCTTAGATATCACAGTATAATATATACAAAGCTCTATAGCTTATTCCACCCTACCGTATCCGGGGCGCAGCCAGGACGACGCTTTAGTCCATTCCCCAATTTAGCAAATAAGGGTGTGAGTCCCGGGCAAATAATAAAGTTCCAAATGGAAATAAACGGTTAGAGGGCAGGCATTAGGCCAAGGTACTCCAGTACCGTAGGACGAAAACGAACCGGAGCCGCCAATTTAGGCTCCTAGTAGTCCAATAAGGCAAGCCGACGGTAGAGTGGAATAAGCTATAGAGCTTTGTATATGTTATACTGTGATATCTAAGATTTGTGTTATAAATTGAAGGATATTATTTGAAAATATAGCGTTTTTGAATGATTCTTGAGGTTACTCTAACCCTGACTTGTGTTAAGTTTGGCCTACAACTCCCAGAAATCCTAACAGCTGGTAAATTGGCTAGGATTTCTGGGAGTTGTAGGCCAAACTTGAATAAATCACACTGAATTCTAGATGGGACTCTCCAAATAGGGAGGAGGGAGGGAAGGAGGGAGGGAGCGGGTATTCTATTCTTGGAAGCCGCAAAAAAGGAGGAGGAGCCCCCCCCTCGCTCCTCGCTGCCTCTCTCTCACCCAGATCCTGAGGGAGCGAGGGCCCAAGTTTTCCCAGGCTGGTCATATACCTACATTCCATGCACATGCAATAATACAGCAGTAATAACAATGGGTATAAGAAGAGGTAAAATTCAAACCGAAGTATTCTGACTGTGGTCCCTTCTCAAGCTGTGAAAACTGCAAAGGCTCTTCTCTATGAGCCCGGGAAAAGCCAAAAGCCGGGCATTTGCTGCCTGGAGTGCACACACATACATATTCTTTGGGGGGATTTGCTGCAGAATCTTCTCTATGAGCCCAGGATTCTGCAGCAAATCCCCCCAAAGAATATGTATGTGTGTGCACCCAGAGCAAAACGCTGTGCCCGCTTTTCCGGGCTCATAGAGAAGAGCCCATTTGCACCGCTTGAGGAGGACCAGTCAGAATACTTCGGTTTGAATTTTACCTCTTCTTATACCCATTGTTATTACTGCTGTATTATTGCATGTGCATGGAATGTAGGTATATGACCAGTTGGATTACTTATAATATTAGGCACTTACAGTAGCATTCATTCTATTATACATTAGGTTGGTTTCTCACCCCAATACTCTTTGATGCTTTAGATCCTGGCAGGGCAGGAGAGGCAGGGAAGCCTGGAAAAAATGTAAACAGAGAGGTTTACTCAGAAGTAAATCCACAAAGGAGGGCAAGAAGCAGCGAGTTTAGGGCTTGCCTTGCCATAATACTTATTGGCAAGGAAGGCGGGAGGGTGGTGAGAGAGAAGGAGGGTGCTCCCCCCCTTACGACCTAATAACGGCACTTAAGAAAATCCTGGCCCCCGAAGTTCTATAAAGAAAGTCCACTTCCTGGTTGGCGTTCCAGATGCGGAAATACTCAAAAGTAGCATTTCTTACAAATTTCTTCCGAATCATTTCATTTTCATAACTTTTTTCTCATGCCTACTACTGGTCTTTGTGTTCAAGCAGTAACATAACATAAATTCATGTCATCATTTCAAACATCACAATATCACAATACAAAGGCAAATGCCATATACATCTTAGCTACACATAAACAGCAAATATCTGTGTGAGATGAGCTTCTCAAGCTTGACTGCGAGAAAAACTAAAAACAGAGAGAGACTTGACAGCTGTTGAGCAAGAGCTTCGTGTGTGTCTTTCTACCATTCCTGCCAGGATATCTATTTTGTGTTCATCTAAACAGGCCCAGGTTTCACACCAAGTGAGTGTATAAATGCATTTAAAAACATATTAACTATATGTATTACTGTGTTAGAGTGTCATTTTCGTTGGTGGTGTGCCCCAGGATTTTGTAAATGTAAAAAATGTGCCGCGGCTCAAAAAAGGTTGCAAATCACTGCCCTAGATGACTTTGAACCAGTCACACACTCTCTCATTCTCACCATCTTCACGGGATGGTTGTGAGGATAAAATGGTGAGAACCATGTTGTATACCACCTTCAGGGTGAGATTTTATATATATATAATGTAATGTCATTTAATGAAGTTATTCAGAATTGTGTTCATGATCCATATCCATAGGCATAAAATGCAAACCAAAAACAAAAGCTCTGTGTTCAGTACTATTCAGTTCAGTTTGGACAAGCTATGAAACTTCTTACAGGTTGTGTGAATCCCTCTGCGGGGGTGAGAAGAGCAGGCTAAAAATGCTGTAAATAAATAAATTCTGATTCTTTACTTTCTCCCACATCACCTCATCGGATTGGGGCAGAAGTACTTAGAAAACGATTTGGCTGCAACATGTGTTTCTTTGTTACCTAGAGGTGTTGGCTATCATACTGAATCTTATTGTTGTGACTTGTTCTTCCCTGTCATATTGTTGGGACTTCTTCGTCTTGCGCTACTAAAGGGACATCACTTGGAGATTACCATCTAGGTGGAAAAATCCTGTAATTGACAGGCTGTAAATGTGACACAACTCAGTAAAGAAGTTGCTATTGTGTCAGGACATCACTGATGAAATAATAATCCTCCTGTCTGTTGAACAAAAACTCACAAGTCTTTCTTGGCAGGATTGTCCCCAAACATTTTGTAGCCTATAGAGAGAACAACATGTTTTTACCAACACACAGCCTTCTATGTCACAAGCTGACTAGACTGGCAATTAAACCAAAATTGGTGGAATAATGGTGTCCTTCCACTGCCCAGAATATAGTAGGATGATGGAAAGGATCTATAAAAGAGCAGATGTACTTGTGTTCGCTATGAAATGAAATCCAAAGTCCATCTTGTGGCAATATCTTTATTAGGCCAACTCAAAAGAGCCAAATATATAACACTGCTATTCAAAACCCATATGCAGCAACAGTATTGTATATATACAGTGTGTGTGTGTGTGTGTGTGTGTGTGTATATATATATATATACATACACACTGTATACATATATTGGGCTACAACAACAATTGGGCTACAACTTCCATATATATACAGTAGAATACTGTATATATATAAACAAGAAGAAAAACAGACCTGTAACATGTATTTTTGTCATCTATTTTCAAGACCTGGGATTTCGTCATCTGATGCCCTTGCCACACTTTGCCTAACAACAAGGTCACATATCTATATAAATAAAAATGTAATGTCCGTTTGTGGGATTAGCATAATTCAAAAACTGGACAAATTGACACCAAATTTGGACACAATACACCTATCAGACCAACGAGTGACCATCATTCAAAAAATGATTTTGTCATTTGGGAGTTTTAGTTGCCGGGATTTATAGTTCACCTACAATCAAAGAGCATTCTGAACTCCGCCAATGACGGAATAGAACCAAACGTGGCATACAGGACTCCCATGACCAACAGAAAAAAATTAAGGCCAACCAGTCCAACTCCCTTCACCAGGGCAAGAAAACATAATCAAAGCTCTCCTGACAAAGAGCCATCCAGCCATATATATATATATATATATATATAGAGAGAGAGAGAGAGAGAGAGAGAGAGAGAGAGAGAGATGATTCACACAGAGAGAGAGATATAGTATCATAGATTGGAAAGGGACCCCTAAAGAAGAACAATTATATGTTGCATGTTCTAGAGTAGGCAAACCAGACAATCTCCACATCAACACAGACAAAGAAACAGCAAGAAATTATGTTTACCCACAAGCATAAAGAAATTACATATATTAGAAATCAGCACTTTCTCATTACTTTATTTTCTAGATCAACAGACTGGGCCACAGCAACGCATGGCAAGGGATGGTTAGTTTGTTGATATTGTTCATCACAAGTCTCCCAGGAACTGTATATTCTGGCCATGCATGCACATCAAAAGAGCCTTCTCCAACATGGTAGCCTATGGATGCTTTGGATTACATCATCTATTAGTCCCACCCAATGCTACACAGCAGGAGAGGAATGATAGAAAGTATAGTTGGCCATTCATGGAAAGTTCCCTATAGATGTGAGAAGGATGATTCCCCATCCCATATGGTGAATTGTCAAGATGAATCTTCAAATGCTCCCCAAGGAGCATGTAGGACATAATTCTGCCACATTTTCAGAGAACTCTGGACCATGTTAAGCTTTAAAGAAACAGGAAGTTAATTGTATGCTGATATGAGGCAGTTCCTATATTAAAAGGGGTCCCCTGGATATAACATAATCCAATGAGGAGGGGAAAATTGTGAAATCCTCTTTCGGAGGTCCAAAATATTTGGGGAATAGGAAGGTCAGCATGGGTACCTGATCCTCAAGGTCACACTGAATAAATGAAAACCTTTCCTGTTAATATTTGAATACATTTGATTGATTTGATGGATACATTCTAGTTAGGATCAACAACTGGATTTAATCCACTGCGTCCAAATATATTGGAGGAACTACTATACCATAAGTCTAGATCAACTTTCCTCAACCTTCTAGTGGTGCTGAACTACAATTCCTGGTGCCGAACTGCAATTCCCATAACTAGGAGTCAACACTACAAAAGGACAATTGGCTAGTGCAGATGGAAGTTGTAGCCCAATGCATGTGGAGATCTTTGTGTTGGGGAAGGGTAGTATGTAAGATGACCCATGGGAACAGGCCTTTTGATTACTGTCTAGTGTTGATAAACAACATCCAACTCTTGATCTCACCTACCACATAGGGATATTGCAACATCAATCATAACAATCACGGAAAAAGAGCTAAGTTCAAATTAAGGAAAATACTTACTTGTTGTAGGCTTTATGGGCTGTATAGTCATGTTCTAGAAGCATTCTCTCCTGACGTTTTGCCTACATCTATGGCAGGCATCCTCAGATGTTGCGAAGTCACAACCTCTGAGGATGCCTGCCATAGATGCAGGAGAAATGGCAGGAGAGAATGCTTCTAGAGCATGGCCATACAGCCCGAAAAACGTACAACAACCCAGTGATTTCGGCCATGAAAGCCTCCGACAAGACTTACCACACTACCTCCTTGAATCTACACCAGTGGTTCCCAAAGTTTTTTGGCCTTCCAAAAAAAATGTACTCACTGCCCCCCTATAAATTAATTTTTTTTAAATTTTAATAGCAATTAAATAGAAAGATATGTGTATTAATGTTTCTACCTTTTTCGTAAAATATAGTAAAGAAAGGTGTTAATTACAAACATTGAATTCCAGAAATAATCACAAAAACAATATGTTTGGGGGAGTTTGAGCAACTGTATCCCTGCAAGTTGGAATCCCCGGGCAGGCGTTGCCATGGAAACCTCCTTCCTCCCATCAACTCTTCCCATGGCGCAGTCCTGTGTATCGCCTCTTTCTTCCAACGGGGACGTCCTCGCAAGCGCGCAACCCTGCAAATGGCAAGCCTGGCTCACGCCACCGCCCCCTTACAGGGGTTCAACGACCCCCAAATTCTCCTGAGCCTCCCAGTGCCCCCTTGGATTGCCCCACCGCCCACCAGGGGGCAGTACCGCCCACTTTGGGAACCACTGATCTACACTTTAAGGGTTGCAATTGAACAATGCACTTCAGTTGCTTAAATAAACTTGGAGCACATAAACATGCAAAAGTCAAGGTTTAACCAAAGCAGTCTTTATATAATTGTTCTGCTTCTCTTCCACGCTGCCTATGATTTCCCAGAGACTTCTAATTCATCATATGGCCCGCAGGCTCTCCCACCTCTGCCAGGAACTACGACAGAGTTCTATTCTTAAGGAGCTTATACTGTCTTTCTCCCTATTATGGCTAGTTCTAAGAAATACCACTCCCTCCATACTGTAATAGAACATAAAGAATGGCATGTCTAATCCAATTATAGCTCTAGTCAAATGATGGTCTCCCAAGAGCAATTTTCATTCTTTGAGTCAGCATTGCTTCTACTTTATGTTGAACATCCATGAAAACAGTCACAGCCCCGCCTCTGCAATGCATACTTGCACAATACATAGCATGCAGTATTGCAGGTCAATGGGCAACTTATAGCTTTCCGGATGTTGCTAAGCTACAGACCCCACTGTTCCTGAGTGGGACTGATAGGAATTCCAACCCAGATAAACCTGGGAGACCAAAAGATGTTCCTCTGCGATCCTGATAAAGGCCAGATGCAAGAGTTCCAGAGCATTCATCTCAGAGCCTCAAGAATTCCTCAAGGGTCCTTGTTCTGCCCCTAGTCATTGACTTCTCCAGCTGTCTACCTTTTCTTTATACTTAAATAAAAGTCAAGGAGGGATGGGCACAAGAACTTGAACTTGGCTCTCCTGATCTAATAGGTTGAAAACGGATAGGCATAGCCCCCTTCAAAGAAGTGGTCCAAGATCATAGTGGGTTTATCCAGTCTTGATTTTTGAAAATTCCATAGAAAAAAAATTGATCATGAGTCTCACCCCTCTTTTCTTTCAGTTGCTGCAAACCAGAAATCAAAACAATCCTCAGATATATTGGTATCTATATCTGCTGTGTATCTGCAGAGACATGGTTCCAGGACACAAGATTGATGAATGTTCAAGTCCCATTATATATAATAACAATATTCAAGGTTTGCATTTTGGATGTATTTAAAATATTTTTCCAGCCACAAATATCTGAATCTGTGACTACTGAATCAGTAGATTCAGGGCCCTTCCACGCAACCCAATATCTCAGAATGTCAAGGAAGAAAATCCCAGTTTATCTGCTTTGAACTGAAATATATGGCAGTCCACACTGCCATATAATCCAGTTCAATGTGGCTTTTATACAGCTGTGCAAAAGGGGTACTTGACAAATGCAAAACAAATTAGTACTCATGCTGGCTCAGGATGATGGGATTTACAGCCCAATACATTCTGGTTCACAAGATTGGAGAAGGCAATTGTAGACACTCTCTTCAATCTCTGCGGAGGGGAAAGGCCTATCTCTTTCAATGCACCTTCCTGTCCTTTTCTTTGGCTCAGTCTCACTGCTTCATTGGTGGCATCCAGGCATCATGTGTCACTCTCTTGCAAACTGTGAAAAGCTTTGTCCTGGTGGGTACAGTTGGCAGTGGGTTGCTCTTTGTCTTCCTGCAGGCATTTTGAGAGTGGATTAATGCCAGGAAATCTTTAGAGTCACTCAACTGAGCCAGGGAAGAACTTGGAATATCTGTCACCTCTGGTTTTCGCTGGCATTAGACTTTGACACTCCAAGAAGAATTTTTCAAGGTGAGCCCTTGGGTGATTCACCTCTCTGTGTACCTAAATATTACACTCAATGAAAGAGCATTTCAATATGCCTTTTGAATACACATCTTAGCCCTAGGAAGCCTGAACTATTCATTCATCAATAATAATAAGAAGAAGAATAACTTTATTTATATTCTGCCCTATCACTCAATTTATCTACCATCACTCTCTAAAAAGGAATCCTGTTTTTAACTTGGTTTTCTTTTGGTTGCACTATGAATCAAGAACTGCTGCAAGATATTTTGCTGACTGAGACAAAGGATCAAGTGGTAGACACATAACACGTTCGGCATAGACAATGAAACCAGAGTAATGGCTGAATTTTACCTCCATCCTCGCAATGGAGCAGTGTTCTCCATTTCCATCACAATTTGAAAACAACACGCTTCTTTTGAGGGTGCAGCACAGTTCTGTCATCCAACATAAAGAACAGTTTTGGAGCTATTCCTGCAGCCCATTCCCAAATCTGTTGTCTGCTCATCTCAACTGACTAGTTGGTAAGCTCCTGTGTCCACTTCTCACCACCAACACAACCTGAAACCTTGATCTTCAGCTCAGAAACTGCTGCTGTTGTAGTTGTAGCTGTTGTTGCTGTTGTTGCTGTTGTTGTTCTTGTTGTGTTTCCAACCTATGGCAACCCTAAGGTGAACCCTTCCCAGCACTTCTATTAACATTTCTTCAGAAGAGATTTGCCATTGTTTGTCTCCACCTTAGGCTGAGACTGAATCTACACAACCATATAGACCAGTTCGAAGCAGATGATCTGTATTTTATATGGCAGCACAGAAGGGGCCTAAGAAGAATTTTAAAACCTGGCCTCCCAGAGCTCTAGAAACCTATTCAAGACTCTTTTCCATCTACAGTAGACCACTCAAATCCAATTGCAAGCCCCTTTCTACACTGCCATATAAAATCCCGATTATCTTATTTGAACTGTACTATATGGAGTGTAGACTCGTTCCCCAGCCTTCATTGTTAGTGAAGCCACTAGATACCTCACTGTCCCCATGGCATACCTAACAGACCTTGAGGTGCCCAAACACCAAAGGGCTTTTACCCTGGCAAGATGCCATGCCCTCCCATCAGCTGTATTGGAGGGGAGGTATCAGAAGACCCTGTGGGTCTGGTCATGTGGAAACAACTGAGCACGTGCTTCTTCAATGCATGTTCTACAGAGATCTTAGATCCAATCTCATTGGACCATGGCTTCTAAAGTACCCGGGGCGCAGTGAAAGATGCTATTCCACCCTGCTGCTTTCAGACTCTAGCACTGTAATGACTTACAGTGTTGCTAAGTTCTGTGCTGCTGCCCTTAATATCAGACGGGTGATGATTGACACCGTAGGGGGACAATATCCTGTCTCTTAAAATATATTTCTATATTGATTTCTAGTCTGATTTTAAATAACTGTTTACTGGGGAGTTGTCCTTCTCCTCTTAGGGCGCTTGTGCCCGCTTTGTGCTGGTCTGTGACTGTAATAAAGTTTTTGATTTGATTTGACTCAGCCCTTTCTACACAGCCTTATAGTCCAAATTATCAACGCACATAATCCACATTATCTGAATTGAACTGCCTTATATGAGTCTACACTGACATACAATCCAGTTCAAAGCAGATAATCTGGATTTTATATAGCAGTGTAGAAGGGGCCTCATATAATCCAGTTCAAAGCAGATAACCTGGGATCAGGACCTGGGGGCCCTTCTACACTGCTGTTTAAAATATAGATTATCTGTTTTGAACTTGATTCCATAGCAGTGTAGACTCTCAAAATCCAGTTCAAAGCAGATAATGTGGACTACGTGTTTTGACAATGTGGATTTTATGGCACTGTAGAAGAGGCCTGGGATATAGCAGTTTTGAGTCCCCTTTGGGGGAAATAAAGCGGAGTAAATTAATAATAATAATATCCTGGTGTAGACTCTGCAAGGAAGCAGATGATAGATCACGTACTCTTCTGCTGCAAGAAGATCTCATCTTGCAGACGGACTACAAGCAGAGGCATAACACCACTGCTCAGATGATCCTTTGGAACTTGTGCCCCAAATACCATCTGCCTGTGACAAAGAATTGGTGGAATCACAAGCCTGAAAAGGTTACGGAAAATGAGTCAAACTACTCTAAGACTTCCAAATACAGACTGACAGAGTTTTAGAGCACAATACTCCTGACCTCATAATGTGTGTGTGGGGGGGGGGGGGGGGACGACGACGACAAGTATGGATCCTCAATGTTGCAATCCCATGCACAGGGTTGCGGAGAAGCAACTGGAAAAGTTTACACAGTATGAGGATTTAAAGATAGAACTGCAAAGACTCTGGCATAAGCCAGTAAATGTGATCCCAGTGGTGATCGGCACACTGAGTGCAGTGCCTAAAGACCTCGGCCTGCCCTTAAAAACACCCTACTCAGATATGCATACATTATTCCATTATTCCCTGATACATCACACAGATGTAGACACTTGGAAAGTGTCTGATGTGTGATCCAATACAAAAGCCAGCAGACTCTGGCACAAGCCAGTAAAGGTGGTCCCAGTGGTGATCAGCAGACTGGGTGCAGTATCTAAAGACCTTGGCCTGCACTTAAACACAATTGGCACTGACAAAATTACCAGCTGCCAGCTGCAAAAGGCCACCTTACTGGGATCTGCACACATTATTCCCCAGTACATCACACAGTCCTAGACACTTGGGAAGTGTCCGACGTGTGATCCAATACAACAGCCAGCAAAGTGATCTTGTTTGCTTTAGTTATTTATTTATTTATTTGTCACGTTTCTATACCGCCCCTCCCATCCCGAACGCGACTCGGGACGGTTTACACAGGCAGTCTCTGCCCTCAATACAACACAGCAACAAGGCAACCCTCCCCCTAAAACCATATAATAACAAATTAACAATTAAAAACATACAATTGCAGTCTCAGCGTCATATTGAAATCCGTTTCCATCGCATCGTCGTCATTCCATATATCTAATTAAGCCTTATATTTCATCAGGAAATGCCTGCTCAAATAGCCAGGTCTTGACTTTCTTGAGAAATGTCAGGAGGGAGGGGGGCCGATCTGATGTCTCTAGGGAGAGCGTTCCAAAGCCGAGGAGCCACCACTGAAAAGGCCCTGTCTCTCGTCCCCGCCAGTTGCGCCTGCAAAGAAGGCAGGACCGAGAGCAGGGCCTCTCCAGATGATCTTAAACATCTCGATGGTTCATAGGGAGAGATGCGTTCGGATGCTTTAGACTCATCTTGTTGTTTTTTAATAATAATAATAATAATAACAATAATAATGGACAGTGTAGAAGGGGCCTAAATTCATATGGGCTAAAAAAGAACACATACAGGCATCCTATGTGAATATATATGGCTTCCTCTTTTCCATAAGGGGTTATTGCTTCTGGACTGCATGCAGCAAAGAACTCATGTTCGCATCACGTGGTGTTGCGTCTGTTGAATTACAGGCAGAGAAGCACTGCTGGAATATAAGAGTTTTGAAAATTACAATTTGAGTCATGGTCCAAAACTCAAGCCACTATCCTATCCTAATTCTTTTTCTAACTAAACCAGACCAGTTCAGTCCCATCAATTCAATGCTTGGGTAAGCAAATGCAGCCTTGTTGGAATGAATAATTGGATTTACTTTGAAGTTGCTCAACAAATGGGTTGTTTGTTTGTTTTTTGAGCAAAAGTACAGAGAACTTGTTGCTGTGTGCTATAATGGAGTTTGCTTGGCAAAATTGGTTCAGAGGATGTTTATCATTGCAAATCCTCCAAGACTGAGAAAATGTGACCTGTCCAAGGTCACCAAATTGGTTTCCGTGACTGGACCCCTGGTCTCCCAGAGAGATCTAGTCCAGCACTCAAAACATTCTACCACACCAGTTCTTTTGCTGCAATAGCAGCAGTAAATTTCAATTCAGAAATCCATAGTGTGGTATTAACCTCAGGCCAACCCAAGAGGTGCACAAATCTGGTCAAGCTTTCAATGTGGTCCGCTCTCTTCTTCAGGCCAGAGGTTACAAAAAAGCCATCAAGGAAAGCAGAAGAGGCTTGCTCTTAAAGTCCTGTGGCCTCCTGGGTGTCATTTCAGGATGTAATGAGGAGGAAAGACCTGCAGATTGTCAGAAAGGCATATTAGTTTTCACCCCAGATGGCCCCTGGGCTGGCTGGAACCGGAAAAGCAATAGAAGACAATCAACATTTATCGACAAAGGGCGCTGGGGGACTGGAAAGCTTGGACTGATTTGTCTGCCTTTTTGGGGTTGGCCTAATCGAAGTATTACCACCATATGGATTGTAGGATTGGTCTTATTTGCAGTCAGCGCAGATCTCACTGTGTTTTGAATGTAGAGAAAACTCCGTGGCATCTTCTACACGGCCATATAAAATCCAGATTATTTTATTTGAACTGGATGCTAATGCAGTGTAGACTCACATAATCCAAAGCAAATAATATCTGCTTTACTCCTCTGCAGGGGCGGTCCTACAGGTAGGCCAAGGAAGCGGCCACATGAGGCGCCATCTGGGATGGGGCGAATTCCCCCGCCCGTCGGGCACCGGCGCCAGACAGCGTCCTGGCCCTGCCGATGTTCCTCAGGCAGTGCCTCAGCTGCCTGTTTTGGGCTCTGGCCTTGTGCACTCCGATGCCACTTCTGGGCATACGCGGAGGTTTTCGTGCAGGCGCAGTTGCTCCGGAGCTGAAGTTGAGCGCAGGAGCAACTGCTCATGCGCGAAAACCTCTGCACATGCTCAGTAGCTCCTGTGCACAGAAGCCTGTAAGCAAAGCACTCCCTATCGGGCAGGCAGGAGGTGCTTCCCCTCTCCCTTTGTCTCCGCCCTGCTGCCGAATACGGTGAAACAGTCAGGGCAGTGAGGGGCCCAGAAGACAAAAACAGGTACCGAATACGGTGACCCAATTGGGCAGGCAGGGGCGGAGACAAAGGGGTATTGGAGGAGCCAAAGGGATATTGGAGGCGTATTGCCTCCTGACAGCCGCCACCGGAAGTAGCCGCCGCGCGCTGAGGCAAATTCCCTCGCCAGGCCTAATCAGGTGTGAACCCTACCACAAACACCCACCTCCCCGCGCGCCAGCCGGGAGCATCAAGGAGAGACAGGCACAACTGCACAGGCAAATAGTAATATATAATATTTTATTTTACTTTATTTTGGGTTATTTGAGTTTTATAGGAGTAATGAAAATATTTAGTAGAGGATAATTTTATTTAAATAAATAATTTTATTTATTATTTTATAATAATAATAATATAATAGAATGTTATATTATATTATAATGTCAATATATTATAATATAATTATATTGTAATGTAGTATAATATAATTATGATATAATATAGTATGAGTATGTACTATAATATATTGTATATACATTGATACAATATAATACTACTAATGGTATTGTGATATTATAATTGTATATTTGTTTTACATGGGAGGGGCGCCAAAATAATGTTTGGGGAGGGGGCACCAAAATAATGTTTGCTTACCATATAAAATTACCTTAGACCGCCCCTGCTCCTCTGTGGATTTTGTTGCATTTTGCTCAATGAGCCTGAATCTACACTGTCCTATATCCAAGGATTTGATCCCAGATTATCTGCTTTGAACTGAATTATATGAGTCTCCTTATCTGCTTTGATAATCTGGTTTATATGGCACTGTATATTCAGCCTCAGTTGGCTGAGGAAAAACTTACGGTTTCAGTCTGAGCTGAGGAAATAATAGAATAATCTAACTATTTGTGTGTGTTTGAGACGGTGAATTACTATGCCATCCTTTACAACAGAGGTTCCCAAGCTGTGGTCCATGGATCACCAGTTGTCCGCACCAGTTGTCCGCCACGGTGGTCCATGCTCTGGTTACATCCCGTATAGATTACTGCAATGCTCTCTACGTGGGGCTGCCTTTGAAGACTGTTCGGAAGCTGCAAGTAGTCCAACGGACAGCAGCCAGGTTGATAACAGGAGCGCCATTCAGAGAGCGTATAACTCCTCTGTTGTGCCAGCTCCACTGGCTGCCAGTTTGCTACCGGGCACAATTCAAAGTGCTGGCTTTAGCCTTTAAAGCCCTAAACGGTTCGGGTCCAACTTACCTGTCTGAACGCATCTCTCCCTATGAACCATCGAAATGTTTAAGATCATCTGGAGAGGCCCTGCTCTCGGTCCTGCCTTCTTCGCAGGCGCGACTGGCGGGGACGAGAGACAGGGCCTTTTCAGTGGTGGCTCCTCGGCTTTGGAACGCCCTCCCTAAAGACATCAGATCGGCCCCCTCCCTCCTGACATTTCGCAAGAAAGTCAAGACCTGGCTATTTGAGCAGGCATTTGCTGATGAAATATAAGGCTTAATTAGATATATGGAATGACGACGATGCAATGGAAACTGATTTCAACATGACGCTGAGGCTGCAATTGTATGTTTTTAATTGTTAATTTGTTATTATATGTTTTTTCTGGGGGGGGGGGGGGTTGACTTATTGCTGTGTTGTATTGAGGGCAGAGACTGCCTGTGTAAACCGTCCCGAGTCGCCTTCGGGCTAAGAGGGGCGGTATAGAAACGTGACAAATAAATAAATAAAATATGATCTGTAGCCTCACAGTTACTACACTGCTGCAACCTTGCAAAACCCTCTTATAGTGCCAAGGCTTATTAAATATGGGTTGTTGATTATTCTGGGCTGTATGGCCTTGTTCCAGAAGCATTCTCTCCTGATGTTTCGCCTGCATCTATGGCAGGCAACCTCTGAGGATGTCTGCCATAGATGCAAGCGAAATGTCAGGAAATACAGTAATGTTTCAGAAACATGGCCAAAAAACCCAGAAAAAAACACAACAACCCAGTGATTCTGGCCATGAAAGCCTTCAATGATACTTATTAAATGTGGTTTCCTGTGGGCAAGCAGATGGCGACTACTGGATGGCATACATTCTGTATCCAAAACTAGAGCTGATGTGGTCTATCCAATGCAATTTTCTGAATCAGCACCCCAAATAACCAAACCAAATCTAAAGGTGACCAAAAACTGATTCATAACCCTTTTGGTACTAATGTTGGAGAGAGGTCCCTGGTCAAAGTGGTACCAGGTCAAAGTACTCCCTGGTCAAAGAGGTCCCTGGTCAAAATGGTCCCTGGTCAAAGAGGTCCCTGGTCAAAGTGGTTCCTGGTCAAAGGGGTCCCTGGTCAAAGAGGTCCCTGGTCAAAGTGGTTCCTGGTCAAAGGGGTCCCTGGTCAAAGAGGTCCCTGGTCAAAGTGGTCCCTGGTCAAAGGGGTCCCTGGTCAAAGTGGTACCAGGTCAAAGTACTCCCTGGTCAAAGAGGTCCCTGGTCAAAATGGTCCCTGGTCAAAGAGGTCCCTGGTCAAAGAGGTCCCTGGTCAAAATGGTCCCTGGTCAAAGAGGTCCCTGGTCAAAGTGGTTCCTGGTCAAAGGGGTCCCTGGTCAAAGTGGTCCCTGGTCAAAGGGGTCCCTGGTCAAAGTGGTTCCTGGTCAAAGTGGTCCCTGGTCAAAGTGGTCCCTGGTCAAAGTGGTTCCTGGTCAAAGTGGTTCCTGGTCAAAGGGGTCCCTGGTCAAAGTGGTCCCTGGTCAAAGGGGTCCCTGGTCAAAGTGGTTCCTGGTAAAGTGGTTCATGGTCAAAGTGGTTCCTGGTTAAGTGGGCTCTGGTCAAGTGTTCCCTGATCAAAGTGGTCCCTGGTAAAGTGGTTCGTGGTCAAAGTGGTCCCTAGTCAAAGCAGGCCCTGATCAAAGTGGTCATGGATCAAGTGGTCCCTGGTCAAACTGGTCCCTGGTCAAGTGTTCCCTGATCAAAGTGGTCCCTGGTCAAAGTGGTCCCTGGTCAAAGTGGTCCCTGGCCAAAATGGTCCCTGGTCAAAATGGTCCCTGGTCAAAGAGATACCTGGTCAAAGTGGTTCCTGGTAAAGTGGTTCGTGGTCAAAGTAGTTCCTAGTCAAAGTGGGCCCTGATCAAATTGGTCCTGGATCAAGTGGTCCCTGGTCAAAGTGGTCCCTGGTCAAAGAGGTCCCTGATCAAAATGGTCCCTGGTCAAAATGGTCCCTGGTCAAAGAGATCCCTGGTCAAAGTGGTTCCTGGTCAAAGGGGTCCCTGGTCAAAGTGGTCCCTGGTCAAAGGGGTCCCTGGTCAAAGTGGTTCCTGGTCAAAGTGGTCCCTGGTCAAAGTGGTCCCTGGTCAAAATGGTCCCTGGTCAAAATGGTCCCTGGTCAAAGAGATCCCTGGTCAAAGTGGTTCCTGGTCAAAGGGGTCCCTGGTCAAAGTGGTCCCTGGTCAAAGGGGTCCCTGGTCAAAGTGGTTCCTGGTCAAAGTGGTTCCTGGTCAAAGTGGTCCCTGGTCAAAATGGTCCCTGGTCAAAATGGTCCCTGGTCAAAGAGGTCCCTGGTCAAAGTGGTTCCTGGTCAAAGGGGTCCCTGGTCAAAGTGGTCCCTGGTCAAAGGGGTCCCTGGTCAAAGTGGTTCCTGGTCAAAGTGGTCCCTGGTCAAAGTGGTCCCTGGTCAAAGTGGTTCCTGGTCAAAGTGGTTCCTGGTCAAAGGGGTCCCTGGTCAAAGTGGTCCCTGGTCAAAGGGGTCCCTGGTCAAAGTGGTTCCTGGTAAAGTGGTTCATGGTCAAAGTGGTTCCTGGTTAAGTGGGCTCTGGTCAAGTGTTCCCTGATCAAAGTGGTCCCTGGTAAAGTGGTTCGTGGTCAAAGTGGTCCCTAGTCAAAGCAGGCCCTGATCAAAGTGGTCATGGATCAAGTGGTCCCTGGTCAAACTGGTCCCTGGTCAAGTGTTCCCTGATCAAAGTGGTCCCTGGTCAAAGTGGTCCCTGGTCAAAGTGGTCCCTGGCCAAAATGGTCCCTGGTCAAAATGGTCCCTGGTCAAAGAGATCCCTGGTCAAAGTGGTTCCTGGTAAAGTGGTTCATGGTCAAAGTAGTTCCTAGTCAAAGTGGGCCCTGATCAAAGTGGTCCTGGATCAAGTGGTCCCTGGTCAAAGTGGTCCCTGGTCAAAGAGGTCCCTGATCAAAATGGTCCCTGGTCAAAATGGTCCCTGGTCAAAGAGATCCCTGGTCAAAGTGGTTCCTGGTAAAGTGGTTCGTGGTCAAAGTAGTTCCTAGTCAAAGTGGGCCCTGATCAAAGTGGTCCTGGATCAAGTGGTCCCTGGTCAAAGTGGTTCCTGGTCAAGTGGGCTTTGGTCAAGTGTTCCCTGATCAAAGTGGTCCCTGGTAAAGTGGTTCGTGGTCAAAGTGATCCCTAGTCAAGGCGGGCCCTGATCAAAGTGGTCATGGATCAAGTGGTCCCTGGTCAAAGTGGTCCCTGGTCAAGTGTTCCCTGGTCAAAGTGGTCCCTGGTCAAAGTGGTCCCTGGTCAAGTGGTTGCTAGTCAAAGTGTTCCCTGATCAAAGTGGTCCTTGGTCAAAAAAAGAAAAGATTAGGAACCACTGCTTTACATGACCACTTATATCTCAATAACCCCTTCTTCATGCTTTTCCTTCTGAAATATTTCCAGCACTTTGGCTTCATTTGTTAAGCAAAATATGGCTTAAACTATGGGGATGGAACCAGGCAGCCTTCTAAATATTGGACTGCAAGTTCCAGCAGCCTGTCTTGGATTTTATTGACCAGACATGTTCCAAGGAGATTTGCAGTTGAATTCCTTTGGAGCTGAGAGCATGGGACTGGCCCACTCTCACCCAGTGGGCTTCCAGGGCCAAGCAGGGATTTGAACCATGGGATTCCTGCAGTTCATCCCAGCTTTGGGGATTCATTGATTTGAGGTGAATGGTTTGGTGTTTTAGGCTTGTTGGAGTAAGAAGAGGAATGTAGGCCACAACCACCATTAGATTTAGTGCACCTGCTCAAGGTTTGTGGATGTCCAACCACCTCCACGCAATAGAGTAGAAAGAGATGTCAATACAGGGTGGAGGCGAACTGGAACTGAAAGTCAGTTCAGCAAGCCAGAACTCCTCAAGTTTGTCACCAGGGTTTAATGGTTCTTAATTTCATTATTATTATTATTATTATTTTCATGAGAGGAATATCCAAGGAATTGAGAGGTTCTGATAGGAATTCAAACAAACAGATTCGCCAACAGAATTTACAAGGATTTTGTCTGGACTTAAGGACTTGCCATGCAGTCATGCCAGCCACATGACCTTGGAGGTGTCTATGGACAACACTGGCTCTTCTTTAGAAATAGAGATGAGCACCAACCCCCAGAGTTGGACAGGACTGGACATAATGTCAGGGGACATTATGATTATCAAATCCAGATTATCAAAGAGTATCTGTTTAAAACCGAATTGTAATGACCCGGATTATCTGTTTTGAACCGAATTATAATAATCCGGAGTATCTGTTTTAAAGCGGATTGTGTTTAATCGGTATTATCTGTTTTGAACCGGATTATATTAATCCGGATTATCTGTTTTCTGAGACTACGGTGTCATATAATCCAGTTCGAAGCAGATAATCTGGATTGTATATGACAATGTAACAATTCAAACAAGTTTCGGGGAGAACTGTTTACAAAACAGTCTTGTTTTTAAACAGGTTCTTGGCAAAATCAATGGGTTGTTCATGCAATAAATCATCCTAATTCCAAGGTGGAGAAAAAACAGCAACCAGGCAGAGTAAAAATAGAGCAGGATATCAATACTGACCACCAGGGATAAGGAAGGAAGGGCGTTGGGGACAACTCAGAGAGAGAATCATCAATACAATAATCGTTTCCCCTTGGTGAATCTAATAATAATAATAATAATAATATAATATAATTTCACTCTTATTTCCTAAATGGTCTCCAAAATTGAAAGTGGGAAAATCTGGAATGGGAGAGTTTTCTTGTCCAATTTCCCTTTCCAAATGCCAAAATCTCTTTATTACTATCATTATCATTATTATTAGTCCACACACATTTTGGTGCCTCCAAGGTTAGCCCTGTTCCTGGGTATATTTGACCCGCGGGCTCCAAAAATGGCACCAGTTTCTATCAGCTCTAAGTTTTGAGATATAGATAGATGCCATCTACCTGCTTGCTCGCCTATAGAAAACCAGGATAACCATATCTAAGAAACTAGAGCTGATGCAGTCTATCCAGTGTCCAATGCCATTCTTGGAAACAGGACTAAAAATAAAAACACCAAGAAAAAAAATGCTGCTCTTATATTATTATTATTATTACTATTAATTATCCTGCTGTGCGGGATGGGAGCAGGAGCTTCCACACAGATGAATAAAACCCCTCCTTTGAACTGGGATATATGGCAGTGTGGACTCAGAGAACGCAGTTCAAAGCAGATCTTGTGGGATTTTCTGCCTTGATATTCTGGATTAAATGGCTGTGTGGAAGGGCCCTTAGATAAAACAGGATCGGATGCCATTGGAGTTCCTTCCACACAGCCCTATATTCCAGAATATCAAGGCAGAAAACCCACATTATCTGAGTGTGCACTCAAATAACCCAGTTCAAAGCAGATATTGTGGGATTTTCTGCCTTGATGTTCTGGGATATAGAGTTCTGTGTTCTGAACCGGATTATATTAATCCGGATTAGTTCAAGCAAGCAGATTCAACACCAGTATTTACAAGGACTGCCATATAATCCAGATTATCAAATATAGTAATCCGGAGCATCTGACTTGAACCGGATTATATTGATCCGGATTGTCTACCTTGAACCGGATTATTTTAATCCGGATTAATTCAAGCAAGCAGATTCAACACCAGTATTTACAAGGACTGCCATATAATCCAGGTTATCAAATATAGTAATCCGGAGCATCTGACTTGAACCGGATTATATTGATCCGGATTGTCTACTTTGAACCGGATTATTTTAATCCGGATTAATTCAAGCAAGCAGATTCAACACC
Organism: Anolis apletophallus; assembly: GCA_030556195.1. Classification (NCBI taxonomy): domain Eukaryota; kingdom Metazoa; phylum Chordata; class Lepidosauria; order Squamata; family Anolidae; genus Anolis; species Anolis apletophallus. The sequence continues at coordinate 53,843,118 of JARBWK010000009.1, read as the reverse complement.
AGTATTTACAAGGACTGCCATATAATCCAGGTTATCAAATATAGTAATCCGGAGCATCTGACTTGAACCAGATTATATTAATCCGGATTGTCTACCTTGAACCGGATTATATTAATCCAGATTAATTCAAGCAAGCAGATTCACTGCCAGTATTTACAAGGACTGCCATATAATCCAGATTATCAAATATAGTAATCCGGAGCATCTGACTTGAACCGGATTATATTAATCCGGATTGTCTACCTTGAACCGGATTATATTAATCCGGATTGTCTACCTTGAACCGGATTATATTAATACGGATTATCTGCCTTGAACCGGGGTTTTCTTTCTGAGGATGCCTGACATAGATGGAGGCGAAACGTCAGGAGAGAATACTTCTGGAACAAAGCCATACAGGCCGGAAAACTCACAGCAACCCATAATATTTTTGGTTTCCCCTGATTTTCTCTCTGGGGTGATTTATTTTCTAGGAAAACATACAGAGATCTCCTCGGGCTCCATCGGCATTTGTGGCGTGTTTTATTTGCCCACCAGATCTGCCCCAAAGTCCTCCTCTCTTGTTGTTGTTTGTTGTTGTTGTTCTCGTTTGGCACGTGCAAGAATAGTCCTAATAATTTAAAAAAATAATGACGCAGCAGGCAGAAGTTCCCCATCCGTACCAAAGGAATCCAAGGCAGAGACCAGGGTTCAAAGGGGGGAGGAGGAGAGATGGTGGCCCTTGGAGCGGATGGAGAGGGTGGCATCCAACCCGCAGGCAAAGTCAGTCCAAGTTTGTTTTGTAGGGGGGACAGGACGGGGGAGGATCTATATATACACCGAGGGGATCAAAGGGATCAGTGCCCTCCCTCAAAGGTTGCCAGATCCAAAAGAACACGCGGGGGAAGCCAGAGGTGATCCTTTCCAAGGGAATGGGTTTCCTCTCAGGAGAGAGACTCACAAGGATGCGATTTGAGTCCCTCCGATGAGAAACTTACAAATGAAAGCCTCTCTCTCTCACACACACACACACACACACATTCTCTCACATACACACCCCATTCCAGCAACCCCAACAATACAACCTGTTAAAATAAGACCCCTTCTACACTGCCATAGAATCCAGACTCTCAAAGTAGATCAACCACACTATCTGCTTTGAACTAGATTATATATTTTTATATTATGAATAAAATATTACATTATATTGAACTGGATATTATGTTTTTTGTGTTTTAATTGGTTTAACGCCTGGTGTTCTATTACTGTATGTTTATCTAGTTTATCCTCAGTTAATTTGAATTGTTTATAAATTATATTTATTTTATTTTATTTATTTTATGTTTCCTCTTTGGCATTGAATGTTTGTTATGCTTTGGAAACTGCCCTGAGTCCTTTGGGGAGAGAGGGTGGGTTATAAATTATTATTATTATTATTATTATTATATGAGTCTACATGGCCATATAATCCAGTTCAAAGCAGATAATCTGGGTTTGATGTGGAAGTGTAGATGGGGCATTAGATAAGGAATGAAGGTAGGTAGGTGTTTGTCTATATATATATATATATATATATATATATATATATATATATATATATGACCAAAACTATCTGAACCCCTATCTATCTATCTATCTATCTATCTATCTATCTATAGTGTGGGGTTCAGATAGTTTTGGTAGACCCAAGAAGGTTTGAATAGCCATGGTGACAATTCAACTGCAGATAGATCTCTGTGCTAGCTCTCTCTCTCTCTCTCTCTCTCTCTCTCTCTCTCTCTCTCCAGTTGAATTGTCCCCATGGCTATTCAAGCCTTCTTGGGTCTACCAAAACTATCTTGAATGTCTTAGATCTTGTGAAATGGAGGAGTTTTTGAATAAAGGCCACTCCTTCAAGGAGAATGCTTCCCCGTATACAGTATAGTCAGTGGGCTGTCCTATATCCCAGAATCTGATCTCAGATTATCCATTCATCCCAGATTATTTTGCAGTGTAGACTCATATAATCCAGTTCAAAACAAATAATCTGGAATCAGATCCTAGGATAGGCAGTGTAGATTCTGCCTCTGACTATTCACACCAACAGCACATTTTCTAGGGTCTTCCAGAAATATCTTATTAATATTAATATTAATAATAATAATAATTTTTATCCCACTTTTCTTCCATGTGCGGGATTCAAATCGGTACCAATGCAGTTATTTTAAGAGTCATCTGTGAGCATCCTTTGAGGAGCTTACATTAGGATTACCTGCCTAGTGAATTGGGGTATTTTCCTAGCTGACATTTGAACTCAAATACACTCTCTCCAAAGTGGTGGCTTCTCCTCCTAAGGGATGGATGCACTACCTTCTGGACCAGAAGATGCTATTTACAGTCCTTATTGTTTTGGATGGGGACCAAGGGCACCCGAAACCAATCTTGAGGGACCAAGAAACATCCCCATGATACAGGGCAGCCCTTTACACACAGGCAGGTCTCAGGTCTACAGACACACAACAGACAGAGACAGACAGAGACAGAGACAGAGAGGGGGGCTTTCATATGGCAGTGGTCTTCTCGGATAAATAAAGTCCCTTCTGGTGATACAATATAAGGAGGTCACAAAATAAAAATGGCCTTGGGCCTCAATAAATACACCCAAAGTTCAATTCCAGCAGGTCCCTGTTCTCAAAGCCAACTTCAGGGAGAGGGAAAAGTCTTGCTCCCCCTAAAAAAAGCAGTTCAGTGGCCTCCAACAGTGTCAAAGGGCGGCAGGCCAGCTGTCTCTTGGAGGGGGGCAGAGAAGACAGGGGGTGCTCACAAGTGCATGCAGACAAAGCGCAAAGGGGAGCCAAGGGGGTTTCACTGATGGGGAAGTGGCGGCAGCTCTGACTCGGCAGTGGGGGGTCTAGGCAGGGCCAAGGAGGGGGTGCCGCCATTGCTGTCATGGAGTTTGCGCACATGCTTCTTGAGGTCAAAGTTCCTGCAGAAGCCTTTGCCACAGGTGGGGCAGGTGAAGGGCTTCTTGTCGTTGTGGGTGTGCATGTGGAAGGTCAGGTTGTACACCTGGTGGAAGGCCTTGTTGCAGATATTGCACTTGAACTGCTTCTCCCCGCTGTGGGTCAGCTTGTGGTTCTTGTAGTTCCCTAAAGGGCGGTCAAAAAAAGGGTGAGGAAGCAGAGAAAGAGGTCAGTGATGCTCAGTAACAGACAAGGCCGTAGCCAGGATTTTGATTTGGGAGGGGCTGAGTTTGATTGGGGGGGGCTGAGTCTGAGTGAGAGGGGGTCTACCCTAGCAAACCTTTTGTATCATTATCCTAATACCCCCATGCATATGGGATATATTGAGCATGGTGATCGGATCATGATATGAATAAGCATAACAGTTTAAATAATGTACCAGTAAGGCCTTCTCGTGGACCACCCTGAGAATTTCAGGGGGGGCTGAAGCCCCTCAAGCCCCCCCCCCTGGCTACATGCCTGGTAACAGACAGTCCACCAGCCTCCCCACACAACACATACAGTGATGCTCAGTAACAGACAGTCCACCAGCCTCCCCACACAACACATACAGTCCTCCACCAACTCAGTCTGAATCCACACTGCCATATAATTCAGATTATCAAAGCAAATAATCACATTATCTGCTTTGAGTTGGATTATATGAGTCTAAGGTCCCCCTGACATTAAGTCTAGTCATGTCTGAGTTGGTGATAAACCTTCTCGCAGAAGTGGTATCTATTGATCTACTCACATATGCATGTTTTCTAACTGCTAGGTTGGCAGAAGCTGGACCTAACAGCTCCCTGGAGTCAAATCACCACCAACCTTTCTGGTAAGCAAATTCAGCAGCTCAGTAGTTTAACCCGCTGTGTCACCAGGGGGCCCTATATGAGTATACACTGCCATATAATCCAGTTCAAAGCAGAAAAACTGGGTTTTATATGGCAGTGTAGATCCAGCCTTAGTCAACACCCACCCCCAGCCCCCAATCACAGGTCATATTTCACACTCCCAAACACAACACACCTCCAATAGCTCCCTCATAGGTCCCTTCTGCAAGGCCATATAAAATCCAGACTCTCCGTTTTAAATTGAATTATAGGGTAGTGTAGGCTCATATAATCCAGCTCAAACAAATAATGTGGGTGATGACAATGGTGATGATAATAACAATAATACACATTATTTATATTCTGCTCTATCTCCCTAGGGGACTCAAGGGTGGACTACAGTATACTCATATATAGGCAAACATTCAATGCCTGTTATACCCTGAAGAACAATGACATACAATACACAAACAAAGGCAAAGGTTCAAACTTTCCATCTGTCTATCTTTGATAATCTTTGACAATCTGGATTATATGGCAGTGTAGAAGGGGCCACAGTCTACCCCCCCCCCCCAACAGCCTACAGCCCCCATACAGTCCATTGCCTCAGTCCATTACTCCCCCCCCCATTATTATTATTATTATTATTTATACCTGAGTTATCTATCCCAAAGGAGACTCAGAGCAGTTTAGCAAAAAAACATCAGTATATAATGTAAACTATTACAAAGATGCAAACATTAAAACAGGATTAAATATAAACACTATTAAAAATTTCCCAGTTAAAACCATTAAAACATATCCAAAGTTCAAATACACACAGTCCAATGCTCCCCCACAGTCCACCAGCCCTTAGAGTCCTTTGCCTCCACACACTCCATACAATCTATAACTCCCTCACATAGTCCACCACATGGTCCCCCATGAGGGTCTTCCTCCAGGGACAAACCAATAACTTGGAAGGCCCTGGACAGATTCAGAAGTGGAGTGGGCAGATCAAGAGACAACCTGGCAAAATGGAACTATGAATCCTCCACCTTGTGTGACTGTGGAGCAGGAGGATACCACACCTGTATGTTTGTCCATAATGCCCTGTATTTTCTGTTAGTCATTGGGGTGCTGTATGGGAAGTATGGGAAGTGTGGCCCAATTCTGTCATTGTGGGGATGGGAATGCTCTTTGATTGGAGGTGAACTATAAATCCCAGCAACTACAATTCCCAAATGTCGAGGTATATTTTCCCCAAACTCCACCGGTGTTTACATTTGGGAATATTGAGTTTCCATGCCAAGTTTGGTCCAGATCCATCATTGTTTGAGTCCACAGTGCTCTCTGGATGTAGGTGAACTACAACTCCAAAACCCAAAGTCAATGCCCACCAAACCCTTCCAGCATTTTCTGTTGGTCATGAGAGTTCTGTGTGCTCAATTTGGTTCAATTCCATCCTTGGTGGAGTTCGGAATGCTCTTTGATTGTAGGTGAACTATAAATCAAAGCAACTACAACTCCCAAATGACAAGTATTCAAATGTGGGTGTATTGTTGCCAAATGTGGTCCAGTGAGTGAATGAAAATACATCCTGCACATCAGATTACATGACGATTCATAACAGTTGCAAAATTACAGTTTTGAAGTAGCAACGAAATTAATGTTATGGTTTGGGGGGGGGGGGGAGTCACCACAACATGAGGAACTGTATCACGGGGTCGCGGCATTAGGATAGTTGAGAAACACTGCCCCAGAGCGCCCCCCCCCTCCACACACACAACATACCTCTACATTCCCCCCACAATGTCCTTTAGGTTTCTCGCAATCCACCAGCCCACCCACAAGACACACATACAACACAAGCCTACTGGCCCCAGGAAAGCCCTTTGGGGCTCAGAGGAAGGCAGTGGTAACAAGCAACCCATCCCAAAGCCCCGCCATTGGGTTGTCACAAATGAGAAACGATCGGAAGGCGCGCAACAACAAATCGACCACCTTCCGGATCGATCCCACCGAGAAGAACTGGGGTGGGCCCCATCCTACACCAGCTCTTCCCCACCCCACCCCCCACAACACACACAGCCCTCCACCAACTCAGGCTGGGTCCAGCAGCGGGTGCATCTCTGGCATCCACCTGGGAACACATTCGGATTCAACCTCACTCTACAATTATGGGATTTTGAAAAACACGTGTCCCATCCGCCAGTCCCAAACTATTCCAGCGATAGGCATGAATTAGTAGCCTATCATATTTGATGGTTATGGGTGTTTGGGGATGGATTCAACTAGGCAGGATTTGGACTGACATAATTGAGACAGGTTTCCCCCTGACATTAAGTCCAGTCATGTCCGACTCTGGGAGTTGGTGCCCATCTTCATGTCTAAGCCGAAGAGCCGGCGTTGTCCATAGACACCTCCAAAGTCACGTGGCCGGCATGACTGCATGGAGCTCCGTTATCTTCCCTCGGGATGATTTACTCACATTTGGATATTCCGACTCTGGGGGATGGTGCTCATCTCCATTTCTAAACCGAAGAGCCGGCTTGTCCTTAGATACCTCCAAGGTCATGTGGTCGGCATGAATGCATGAAGCGCCGTTATCTTCCCGCCGGAATGGTACCTATTGATCTATTCACATTTGCATGTTTCGACTCTTGGTGTGGTGCTCATCTCCATTTCTATGCAGAAGAGCCGGCGTTGTCCATCGACACCTCCAAGGTCATGTGGCCGGCATGACTGCATGGAGCGCCGTTATCTTCCCGCTGGAGCGGTACCTATTGATCTACCCACATTTGCATTTTTCGACTCTTGGGGTGGTGCTCATCTCTATTTCTAAACTGAAGAGCCGGCGTTGTCCTTAGACACCTCCTTAGACACCACGTGCAGTCATGTGGCCGGCACGACTGCATGGAGCGCCGCTACCTTCCCGCCGGGAGCGGTACCTATTAATCTACTCACATTTGTATGTTTCGACTCTGGGGGGGGTGGTGCTCATCTTCATTTCTAAACTGAAGAGCCGGCGTTGTCCTTAGACACCTCCTTAAGACACCACGTGCAGTCATGTGTGCCGGCATGACTGCATGGAGCGCCGCTACCTTCCCGCCGGGAGCGGTACCTATTGGTCTACTCATCACATTTACATGTTTTCGAACTGCTAGGTTGGCAGAAGCTGGGGCTAACAGCGGGAGCTCACCCCGCTCCCCGGATTCGAGCCTTGCGACCTTTGGATCTGCAAGTTCAGCAGCTCAGCGGTTTAACCCAACTGGCCTTATCTAAACATGCCCCCCAATGAGTTCTCTACAATGTGCTTCTTAGACGATTTAAGAAGTAGAAACAAGACAAAAAAAGGAGGGAACTCGAAGCCCAAACTTGCCTGAAACCAGCCAAGTATGCAGGCAGGAAGGAGTCTGAGCCTTGGCTCCAAATCATTGCTCTCTTAAACAAATCGGATAGAGGGCTGGCAGCATTAACACCTGAGGAGCATTAAACCGTTTCACCTCCAGGAAGCTGAAGGCGAATACTGAATGTAAGTCCGAGTTCAGTGGCGCTTGCTCCCAGATAAAGCCGGCAGCACAAAACTCATCACACTCGAGAAGGAATCCACTTGAAATCCGGTTTCTGCTTCCTGCAGAATGCTGGGGTTTGTAGTTTAGGGAGGAGCCTTTAACAGCCTCACTAAACTACAAATCCCAGAATTCTGCAGGAAGCAGAATCCGGATTTTAAGTGGATTTTTCCTCTAGTGTGATTAAGTGGTCAGAAACAAACCCCACTAAATCCGAGAGGAATTATTCCTAAGTAGATGCGATCCGAATGGGCTCTACAATGCCATACAATGCATTATATGGTCAGTGTGGACCTATACAGTGCATTATGTGAGTCTGTATATTCAGTCTCTACCCATCCTGCAGGCATATTGATTTCAAAGTAGCTTCCCAGTAAAGCTTGACCTGTTATTATATATTATATATATTATATAATATATTATATATATAATATTAATAATATATATTATATTCTATTCTATTATTGTAATACATATTATAATATATATTATATATTATTATAAAAATCCCCAATTAGAGACCATTAAAACACCCCCAAAGTAAGCTTGACCTGTTATTATATATTTATTTATTTTATTATTCGGGTTTCTATGACTCTGAGGCTCGCGGCGGCTATTAATATATTTAATTAATAATAATTAATATTAATATTAATAATAATTAATATTAATAATATATATTCTAGTCCATTATTATAATACATATTATAATATATATAAATATTATTATAAAAATCCCCAATTAGAGACCATTAAAACACCCCCAAAGTAAGCTTGACCTGTTATTATATATTATATATATTATATAATATATTATATATATAATATTAATAATATATATTATATTATATTCCATTATTATAATACATATTATAATATATTATATATTATTATCAAAATCCCCAATTAGAGACCATTAAAACACCCCAAAGTAAGCTTGACCTGTTATTATATATTATATATATAATATAATATATTATATATATATATATAATATTAATAATATATATTCTATTCTATTCTATTATTATAATACATATTATAATATATAGTATATATTATTATTAAAATCCCCAATTAGAGACCATTAAAACACCCCAAAGTAAACAGTGACCTGTTATTATATATTATATTATATATAAATAATATATTATATATTATTATATATTGTATTAATAATATTTATTTTATATTCTATTCTATTATTATATTATATTATTATTATAATTATATATTATATATTATTTTTAAAATCCCCAATTAGAGACCATTAAAACACCTCCAAAGGGCAAGTGCATACACTCCAGTGCCCCCCACAGTCCATCAGCCCCATAGCCAACAGCCTACCCTATAGCCCATTGCCTCTACACAGTCTATAAAATTTATCACCCTAATAGTTTAATCATCCAATTCCCAAGCCACCTTTTCCCCCAATGTAAACAGTGACCCGTTATTATATATATTATATTATTATATAAATAAATATTATATATTATTATATATTGTATTAATAATATTTATTTTATATATAATATTAATAATATATATTATATTATTATAATACATTAGTATATATATTATATATTATTTTTAAAATCCCCAATTAGAGACCATTAAAACACCTCCAAAGGGCAAGTGCATGCACAATGCCCCCACAGTCCATCAGCCCCATCCCAGCCTACTCTGTATAGCCCAACACAGTCATCTATCACTCCCCACCATAGCCAAATTCCCCAGCCAAATGAAATGATCCAAAGAAGAAATAGAAGGCTCTGGAAATAATATCAGGCAAGACAAGAAAACCTTGTTTGGGGCTTTGAAAAAATAGACATATGTATTCATCACACTAGAGAAAAAAATCCACTTTAAATCCGGTTTCTGCCTCCTGCAGAATGTTTGTGGTTTAATGAGGAATTTTAAGTGGATTTTTTCTCTCTAGTGTGATGAGGCCGATACAGGCAGTCCCCAAGTTCCGAACAAGGTTTGTTCTCAAGTCGAATTTGTACGTAAGTCGGAGCAGGCACATTTTGAAAGTGCCACTCCATCCAAACATATTTATTTTTTTAAAGATTTGGATAACAAAAGGAAGGGTTTACATCTCTTCGGTGTTTATTTTGTTGTCTGTGTCCCTGTTCAGATTTCGCCTCACTTTCAGTCCCTGTGATGATTGGATTTTGACAAATTTGGCTTGTTATAGAAACAAGGATTGTGTTTGGGTTTTTTTTTCCTTGTGAGAAACTTCAAGTCGCTTCTGGGGTGAGAGAATTGGCCGTCTGCAAGGACGTTGCCCAGGAGACGCCAGGGTGCTTTGCCATCCTGTGGGAGGTTTCTCTCATGTCCTGGCAAGGAAAGCTGGAGCTGACAGAGTGGAGCTCGCCCGCTCCCACCAACCGGCCATTGCTTACCAGGACACCTTTTTCCTTATGATAATTACTCTTTCAGGAGTGGGTTTCCCAGAATGTGACCCGCCCACTTTGCCAACTCGACAAAGAACTCGGAGCACGTTGCTGTAGAGCCGGACGACTCCGTTACCTTTTTGGTGGAAGCCCTTCCCGCAAAACTCGCAGACGAAAGGCTTGTACCCGGCGTGGATCCTGGTGTGGGTGTTCAAGGTGGAGCTCCGGTTGAAGGCTTTGCCGCACTGGCTGCACTTGTGCGGCTTCTCCTGTTTCGGAAACCGGTGGGAAAAAGAAGGGAGAGAAAGGATTTGAAAAAGGAGGGGAGCTTCCAGCTTGCTTCCCAGCTTCCTAGGGCCGGATCCCGACTCGGAGGGAGTCTCCAGCCCAGCAAACCCCTTGAGCAGCTAGGCAGAAAAGGCCAGGCAACCTAACCCATGCGTGTATTCAAAAGTCAACTCAAAGTAACAAGGGAAAGTGCCTGATCCCAGGCTTTGGAAGTGGAACTCCTTCCCAAGAGAGACCAGGAAGGGCCCTTCCCTGCTTGCCTTCCCAAAACGAGTGAAGGCATTTCTTTGCTGGGTGGGGAGGTCTTGAAAAGGAAGCCTTAATTGTATTTTAACATGGCATAGATATGTCACTGTTTCTTAACTGTCTTTCATTTTTGCATTTGCCATGGGTTGTGTCATATTCTTGCCAGCCACCTTGAGTCCCCAGGGGGAGAAAGGCAGGATAGAATCAAAGACAATAATAATAAATAGTATGATAAATATTAATAAATTAATAAATATATTATTATTGATCCATATAATAATGAGAAAGACGATGCTAATGATACATATCATACTAAATATTAATACATTAATAAATATAACATTATTGATCCATATAATAATGAGAAAGATGATGCTAATGATACATATCATACTAAATATTAATAAATTAATAAATATAACATTATTGATCCATATAATAATGAGAAAGATGATGCTAATGATACATATCATACTAAATATTAATAAATTAATAAATATAACATTATTGATCCATATAATAATGAGAAAGACGATGCTAATGATACATATCATACTAAATATTAATACATTAATAAATATAACATTATTGATCCATATAATAATGAGAAAGATGATGCTAATGATACATATAATAAATATTAATAAATTAATAAATATAACATTATTGATCCATATAATAATGAGAAAGATGATGCTAATGATACATATCATATAAATATTAATAAATTAATAAATATAACATTATTGATCCATATAATAATGAGAAAGATGATGCTAATGATACATATCATAATAAATATTAATACATACATAAATATATTCTTATCGATACATATAATAATGAGAAAGATGATGCTAATGATACATATAATAAATATTAATAAATAAATATATTATTATTGATACATATAATAATGAGTAAGATGATGCTAATGATACATATCATACCAAATATTAATAAATTAATAAATATTTTATTATTGATCAATATAATAATGAGAAAGATGATACTAATGATACATATAATAGATATAATGTTAATAATAATATTTTATAAGTCATAATAAGTTTAATAAATAATAAGTATTAACAAATTATTAAATGTATTATTATTAATGCATATAATAATGAGAAAGATGATACTAACGATACATATTATAATAAATATAATGTTAGGAATAACAATATTTATAGTAGTAGTAATAATAAATATAATAAATAAATATTAACACATTAATGAATATGTTATTATTAATAAATATAATAATGGGAAATATGATACTAACGATACATATAATAAATATAATGTTAAGAATAACAATATTTATAATAGTCATAATAAATATTTGTTTGTGTATTTATTTATTTACGACATTTATATGCCGTCCTTCTCACCCCGAAGGGGACTCAGAGTGGCTTACAAGTCATATATATCTACATAAAAAACATACTATATTATTATCATAATACTAATACATCATTCATAATATTAGTATTATATAATATTATATTGTTGCTGGGGGAGGAGCTCTGATGTTGCAAGAGGCAAGATGGAAAATATAATAAATAAATATTAATAAATTAATATTTATTTATTAATAATATTTATTAATAATACTAAGACTCTAAACTATCTAGTCCGTGAGCTACTTTTTGCTGACGATGCTGCCCTTGTCGCCCATTCAGAAGCAGCCCTGCAGCGCCTCACATCCTGCTTTGCAACAGCTGCAGAGCTGTTTGGGCTGGAAGTCAGCCTGAAGAAAACGGAAGTCCTCTACCAGCCCGCACCACAGGAAGAACACCACCATCCTCACGTCAGCATAGGCACATCTGTGCTTAAGTCCGTTCAGCAGTTCACCTACCTGGGAAGCATCATCTCTTCAGACGCCAAGATTGACAAAGAGATAGATCACAGATTATCAAAGGCATATAGTGCATTCGGAAGGCTTCACAAAAGAGTCTGGAGCAACAAGCACCTGAGACAAAGCACCAAAATCAGTGTGTACAGAGCTATCATACTGTCCATTCTCCTCTATGGGTCTGAAACATGGGTCACCTATCGCCAACACCTACGACTCCTCGAGCGCTTTCATCAGCGCTGTCTTCACACAATCCTAAATATACACTGGACCGACTATGTGACGAATGTTGCTGTCCTTGAGCAAGCAGGGATCACCAGCATTGAGGCCATGCTATTGAGAACACAGCTGCGCTGGGCAGGACACGTCTCTAGGATGGAGGACCACCGCCTCCCAAAGATACTACTCTACGGTGAACTCGCCACGGGTCAGCGCAAGAGAGGCGCCCCCCAAAAGAGATATAAGGACTCCCTGAAACAACATCTCAGGCTTGGCCAGATTGATCACCAACAATGGTCCACCCTGGCCTCACATCGGGAGGCATGGAGAAGCACTATCCACAATGCTGCGGCCTCTTTCGAGAAGACACGCCGAATGGGTCTCGAAGAGAAACGACAACGCAGAAAGAACCGCAACTTGGAAAAACATCACCCAAGGAGACTTTCTGCTGCGCTTTCTGCAACCGAACTTGCCTATCTCAGATTGGCCTTTTTAGTCATCAACGCGCTTGTAAAAAGCGTGGGATGAGTCCTTCCTGAATCTTCGTTCGCGAAGTAATGCCGAGAGAATAAATTAATAAACATATTATTCTTAATAGATATAATAATGAGAAATACGATACTAACGGTACATATAATAATAAATAGAATGTTAATAATATTTTATTATAGTAATAACAAATATAATAATGAGAAATGTGACACTAATGATACACATAATAAATAGAATGTTAATAGCAATACTAATATTTCATTATAGTAATAATAAATATAAATTAATTAATAAATATTATTAATAATAAATATAATAATAAGAAGAAATATTATACTAACGACACACATAATAATAAATATGTTAATATTAATAATAGTTTTTTATTATAGTAATAATACATATAATAATAATAATAGCAAACCCAATCAGTTCCATCTCCCGAATGGGGACCCTTATAGGATCCTCGCTCGAAGGAGTCAGCCCTAACCAATGTCCTTTTGGAGGGAAGCAATGGAGCAGTTTGGATTAGATTTAGGGGGAGAGGGGTGGGCTGGACACCAGCAACTAGGGGAGCCTTTGGGGGGCATTATTTACCGAGAGTATGGTGTTTCCAAAGAGATCCAGGCGCCCTGGAAAGAGCCGTCGGGCCGCGGCTCAAGTGATGATCATGCTCAGGAGGATTGGGGGAAACCAAAGAGTTTCCTCCAACTCGTCGGAAGAGAAAGGAGAAAGCGAGAGGGGAGAGTGGGCGAGGAAGGGCTTGGGCGCGGGCTGGATGGTCTACCTGGGTGTGGATGATCTTGTGCCGGCAGAGAGTGCTGGCCTGGCGGAAGCCCTTCCCGCAGACCTTGCAGACGAAGGGCCGGGCGCCCGTGTGGACGGGCATGTGGCGCGTCAGGTTGTAATGCGCGTTGAAGATCTGCAAAGGGAAGGAAAGGAAGGAAGGAAGGAAGGCCCCACGGGCGCGGTTAGGCTCCATCTGCCCTGACCCCTTGCAAGCAGCCCCAAGCTAGCTTCAGGCGGGCAACCAAGCGTGCCAAAGAAAGCCCTTCTTGATACACTCGCCTTCGCCTTGCCTTTGATCGGTTCTGTTTTCAGAGACGGGTAGCATCATCATCATCATCATCACCTTTAGAGTCTTGAACTGGATTTCCAATGGAATCATCCGCCTTTTTTCCAAGTGCAGATGATTGGAAACCCAATTCAAGACTCAGATAATAACAATGATGATGATAATAATAATTACAACACTATGTAATACATTTCTTTGTTTTTGTTCCTCCTGGTATAGTCCGTCCCCCCCCATTAATATCTCAACCAATTCGACATAGTTTGTGGCAGTCACAAAAAGGAAGTTTCTGGAGTCCAACAACTACTTTCAAAGGAAGTCCCGCTCAATTAAACAGGAAATAATAATAATAATATATTTATTACTGTAAGTACCACACGATTTAACAGGAAATAATAATATATGTATTATTGTAAATAACGCACAATTTAACAGGAAATAATAATAATATATTTATTATTGTAAGTACCGCACAATTAAATAGGAAATAATAATACTAATAATATATTTATTATTGTAAGTACCGTACAATTTAACAGGGAATAATAATAATATATTTATTACTGTAAGTACCACACAATTTAACAGGGAATAATAATAATATATTTATTACTGTAAGTACCACACAATTTAACAGGAAATAATAATAATATATTTATTACTGTAAATACCACACAATTTAACAGGAAATAATAGTATATGTATTATTGTAAACAGCGCACAATTTAACAGGAAATAATAATACTATATTTATTGTAAGTACTGCACAATTAAATAGGAAATAATAATACGAATAATATATTTATTATTGTAAGTACCGTACAATTAAACAGGGAATAATAATATTATATTTATTATTGTAAGTACCGCACAATTTAACAGGAAATAATAATAATGTCTTTATTATTGCAAATACCGCATCATCATCATCATAACAACAATAATTTATTAATTATTGTAAGTACTACACAATTAAACAAGAAATAATAATTTATTATTGTGAGTACCGCATAATAATAATAGTAATAGACATTTATGAGTTATTATTGTAAGTATTGCACAATTAAACATGAATTATTATTATTATTATTTGTAAGTACGGTGCAATTAAACAGGAAATAATATGTTATTATTTAGTGTAAGTATGGTACAATTAAACAGGAAATAATGATACATTATTATGATTATTATTTAGTGTATGTTACAACTAAACAGGAAATAATAATAATTTATTATTTATTATTTGTAAGTAAGTACCGCACAATTAAACAGGGAAAATAATTTATTATTATTTATTATTATAAGTATCATACAGTTAAACAGGAAAGAACACTTTCCAAACCAGGACATAATATTTTTCAATTTTTGTACCATGGTGTAATAATGATGATAATAATAATAATAATAACCCATTGACTAAACTAAAGGGTCAGTGTAGTGGGGGCCTCAGGGATGCAGGAATCCATAGAGGAGCAACGACCACAGAAAAGACAAGGGCTCCTGGAAGGTCCTGTGTTTCAGGATGCAGGTTAACTCCTGCTTTACAACTGCTTTGTATGACAGGGTGAGATAGCACTACGCAACGCGATTTCTGTCGCGTTAGAAATGTCATTTCCTAACTGGTTGTATCATGAAAACATAGAACAACGTTGACACAAGATTTTGCTCTAGTTTTTCAATGAAACTCGAATAAAGTCTCTCAACCAATTCCACTTAGTTTGTGACAACCACAAAAAGCAAGTTTCTGGAATCGAACAACTACTTCCAAAGTAAAGTAAACAACTACTTTCAAAGTAAAACTTTCAATCCCACTTTCAAGCCAGGAACAGATTTTTTACAATGGTTACATAGTGTAATGATGTTGATGATAACAATAATACAAGTATTAAACAGTGTAGCTGGGGCCTAAGGGATCCGGGAACCCTTATCTCCACTACCCTATGTTTCAGGATGCGGATTAACTGCTTACAACCGCATTGTATGACAGAGTGGGCTCAGGGTCCTTCCACACCGCCATATAATCCAGTTCAATGTGGATTTTGCACAGCTGTGTGGAAGGGGTCTTAGACAGTCCAATTCAATGCGGTCAAAATGCTTTATCTGTGAGGCATCCAGGCTGAGGCCTTGTCTACATTGCCTTGATAATGCTGCTTGAACATGGTCAGGGGAGACTCATATAACACACTTTATATGATAACTGTGCTGAACTGGGTTAGGAGTCCACACTGAGCATATAATGCAGTGGAGGGAGCCTCAGGGCCCTTCCACACAGCCATGTAACCCAGAATATCAAGGTAGATCATCCACAATTGGGTTCCCCGAGGCCCCTTCCACACAGCTGCATAAAATCCCACATTATTTGCTTTGAACTCTATGGCAGTGTGGACTCAGATAACCCAGTTCAGAGAAGACATTCAGGATTGAGGTAAAAGTAAAAGTTTCCCCTGACATTAAGTCAAATCATTTGGGGGGGGGGGGCTCCACACAGCCCTATATCCCAGAATATAAAGGCAGAAAATCCCACATTATCTGAGTGTGGATTCAGATAACCCAGTTCAAAGCAGATATTAACGTGGGAATATCAAGGCAGATCTTCCTGCCAACCTAGCACATGCCAGTGTGAGTAGATCAATAGGTATCAAGAGTATCAGAGTATCAAAGCGGAAAATCCCACATTATCTGCATAACTGGGTTATCTGAGTCCACACTCAGATAATGTGGGATATAGGGTCTTCGGACTCTGAGGGGTGGTGCTCATCTCCATTATCGTAGACACCTCCAAGGTTATGTTGGAGCACTGTTACCTTCTTCCCGGGGCAGTACCTATTGATCTACCCACATTGGCATGTTTTCGAAGTGCTAGGTGGGCAGGAGCTGGGGCTAACAGCGGGAGCTCAGGCCGCTCCCTGGATTTGAACCAGCAACGTTTGGGTCAGCAAGTTCAGCAACTCAGCACTTTAGCAACAGGACGAATTGCCTTGATATTCTGGGTTATATGGCTGCGTGGAAGGGCCCTGAGTCCACACTGCCATAGAATCCAGTTCAATGGGGATTGTATGTCTAGAGTTGTGGGGAAGGGGCCTCAGCCAGCCCAGCTTCCGAAAGAGGCCAACTCCAGGCCAGGGGATGGAGAGAGAGGGAGGGGGGTGTCAGTGCCTCCTTGGGGGGACTTAGACGGGGCACTTGCCTTGCCGCAGACCTCGCAGGTGAAGGCCTTGGGCTTGGCGCCGGGCGAGGCGCGGCTGAACTCGACGGCGGCGGCGGCGCCCTTGAAGGGCAACTTCTCGGCGGCCAAGAGGTGCGCGGCAGCGGCGGCGGCGGCGGCGGCGCTGTGGAAGTGAGCATGCGCCAACTCCTTGAAGCCCGGCGGCGCGGCGGGGCCCGGCGGCGGGCTCTGCAGCGCGTGGAGCTTGTTCCTTTCGGCCAGGGAAGCCTTGTGGCTCTGTAAGGACGAGCCCAGGAAGTAGGAGGCCACCGGGTGGAGGCTGAGGCCCGACGGAGGCGGCGGCGGCGGAGGAGGCGGAGGAGGGGGAAGCTCGCCGGCCCGTCCGAAGTATCCCAAGGCGCCCAAGGCGTGGAAAGACGAGTGGGTGACGACGCGCGGGCGGACCAGCTTGAAGTGCGGAGGCAGCTCGGCTTTGGAGGACGGCGGCGGCTCTCCGGGGGGCTTGTAAGCCAAGGGCACGAAGGGGATCATGCAAGGGAGGGAGGCGCCCAAGCTGAGCCCCGTCGGAGGCGCCTTCTCGCCCGCTTTGGGCACGAAAGGAGGCAAGAGCGGGCGCGATTTGGGCTCGGGAGCCGTGCGGGCCATGATCCGCTCGATGGAGAAAGCCAGCGCTTTGGAAGACGACGACGACGAGGACGAGGATGCGGCGCCCAGGAGGCTCTTCCCCGTCGGAAGCGTCCGGCTGCTGCTGCTCTCCATGGCTGGCCGCCTTCAGGAGGAGGAAGCCCCCCTGGACGCCTCCGAGGCTCCCTTCAGCCGGACCGAAGAGGCCGCCATCGCCGCCTCAGGCGTCTCTTCGCCTCTCCCCGCGGAATCGGGCCGCCCCATCGCCTCGGGCGGGGGAGGCAGAGAGACACCTCTCTTCTCCCTCCTCTCTCTCTCTCTCTCGCTTTCTCTCAATGGAAAGTGTTGGGTCAATAGCCGCCGCCACGATCCCGCCAATCGTTAACTTCCAAGAGGAGAAGGTAAACTAGATAATTGCTCAGTTCGCTTCCGACGGGCGCTTGGTAAGCAACGGGAGGGGCGGGGGCAAGCCTCCTTCTCTTCCTGGCTTCTGATTGGCGGCTCGGCGGGAGGGAAGGAGGGAGGGGCTCTCCTCTTCCTCTCTCTCTCTCTCCTCTCTCTTTTTTTCCTGGAAGCTCGTCGAGATCAATGTTCGCCTGGAAGTGACGCCTGCCTGTCGCCCCCTTTTTTTTTCTCCGTCGAGGAGAACGGGCGCTCCTGTTCCTTTCTTTGCCAAGAGGCCAAGCCCAGGCGAAGGAGCAGAGCCAAAAAAGGGGGGACACGCACACGCGCACACGCCCGATCGCCCCTTCCAGCCCGGAAGGAGCCCGGAGCGGAAGTTGGGCTCACTCGCTTAGGCTTCTGCCCCCTATCCCCCCCCCCCATTCACACCAATCTCTCCCTACTCCACACACACACACACACAAGGCACCTCGGCCTCTTTGGCAAGCCTTGAGGATGGGGTTGGAGACGTCTATGGAAGGAGGGCAGTAAGAGCCAGGTGTGCAGGACCTCATTCATTCTGCAGTGTAGACGCATCTTTTTAGTGCGCATCCCTGTCTGTGGGGTTTCCTGTGTTGCGCCCATTTCCCCTTCCTCTTCCTTCTTAAAAGCAGGGGTTTCTTTTCTGTGCCTTCCGTTTACAAACGGCAGCCACCGAATGAGTGTTTTAACCCCACTGATGGCTCACTTCCTCTTCTTCCTCTTGTTCCCCTCCTCCTCCTTTCCCCTCCTCTTACACTTCCTATTCTCTTTCTGCTCTTCCTTTTCCTCTTCTCCTAATTTTCCTCTTCCTCTTCTTTCCCTCCTCCTATTCTTCCTCTTCTTCACATTTTCCTCTTCTTCTCTTCCTCTTTTTCCTCCTCCCATTCTTCCCCTTCTTCGTCCTTTTCTCTTCCTTTTCCTCTTCTCATTTTCCTCTTCCTCTTCTTATCACTTTCCTCTTCCTCTTCTTCTCTTCCTCCTTTTCCTCCTCCCATTCTTCCCCTTCTTTGTCCTTTTCTCTTCCTTTTCCTCTTCTCATTTTCCTCTTTCTCTTCTTCGTCCTTTTCTCTTCCTTTTCCTCTTCCTCTTCTTCTCTTCCTCCTTTTCCTCCTCCCATTCTTCCCCTTCTTTGTCCTTTTCTCTTCCTTTTCCTCTTCTCATTTTCCTCTTCCTCTTCTTATCACTTTCCTCTTCCTTTTCTTCTCTTCCTCCTTTTCCTCCTCCTATTCTTCCTCTTCTTTGTCCTTTTCTCTTCCTTTTCTGTTCTCATTTTCCTCTTCCTCTTCTTTTCCTCCTATTCTTCCTCTTCTTCTCATCTTCTCTTTTCCTCTTCTTCTCTTCCTCCTTTTCCTCCTCCCCTTCTTTCTCTTCTCCTCCTCCTTCTCCTTTTCCTCCTCTCCTCCTCCTATTCTTCCTCTCCTCCTTCTCCCTTTCCTCTTCCTTTCTGCTTCCTCTCCTCTTTCTCCTTTTTTTCCTCCTCTTTCTTTTCCTCCTCCTCCTCCTTCTTTCCTTTTCCTCCTATTCTTCTGCTTCTCCTTTTCCTCTTCTCTTCCTCATTTTCCTTTTCCTCCTTCTATTATTCTCCTACTTCTCCTTTTCCTCTTCCTCCTCTTCTGCTTCCGCTCCTCCTTCTCCTTTTCCTTCTTTTCCTCCTTCTCCTATTCTTCCTCTCCTCCTTCTCCTCTTTCTCTTCTCTTCCTCCTTTTCCTTTTCCTCCTCTTCTTCTCCTACTTCTCTTTTTCCTTTTCCTCCTCCTTCCTCAGTTGGGCGGAAAACATTGCCGCCATGAGGGAATGATGGTGCTATTATAATTCCATTTCGGGACCAATGGCTGGGGAAGCGGTTCGGCTTTCGGAAGAGAGGTGACTGAAGGGGACAAACACGTCGGGGAAGGCGCCCCAGCCTTCCCGCGAGCCCTTCTTCCTTTCCCCGCGCGTCCACACCGCCCAATGGACGCCGTTGGGTCCCACTTCAGCACCGCTCCAGGCCACGGAATGATGGGCCTCCGTCGCTCGCTCGGGCGCTCGCTCTTTGACCCAGAAGGCGAGAGAGAGAGAGCGCGTGCTAGGACGACTCCCAGGATTGCAGGCCACTTAGCAGGCAAAGCCATATCGAACCGCATTCCTTCGACAGTGTAGATGCACCGAGATTCGGCAATTAGTTATGTGGCAACTCTATCTCTACGAACTGGGAAGTCTCTTGGGATGGGTCTCTGGTTAGGTACTATTTTTGTTGTTATGTGGCTTGTGCAAGAGGAAAACGAAATAATAATAACAATAATATTAATAATGGTGGAGATAGAGTGACTGGTCCAGGCATGGGCAAACTTGGGCCCCAGGTGTTTTGGACTTCAACTCCCACAATTCCTAACAGCCTGTTATAGAGTCCCCTCTTCGTCATCATGGGGCTAAAACCATAGAGTTTAGAGCAGACATGGGCAAACTTTGGCCCTCCAGGTGTTTTGGACTTCAACTCCCACAATTCCTAACAGCCGGTAGGCTGTTAGGAATTGTGGGAGTTGAAGTCCAAAACACCTGGAGGGCCAAAGTTTGCCCATGCCTGGTTTAGAGGGATGTGGTTTAGGGCAGTGTTTCCCAATCAGGTGTGCCGTGGGAAATTGGAACCTCCAATACCCTTTCTTCCCCCTCCTGCCCACAGTACTCTCTGGGTGTAGGTGAACTACAACTTCCAAACTCAAGCTCAATTCCCAAGCAAACCCTTTCAGTACTTTCTGTTGGTAATGAGAGTTGAATATGCCAAGTTTGGTTCAACTCCATTGTTGCAAGAGTTCAGGATGCTCTTTGATTGTGTGTTAACTATAAATCCCAGAAACTGTAACTCCCAAATGTCAAAGTCTATTTTCCCCAAAACTCCATCTGTGTTCACATTTGGGCATATTGAGTATTCATGCCAAGTTTGGTCCTGATCCAACATTGTTTCAGTCCACCGTGCTCTCTGGATATAGGTGAACTACAACTCCAAAACCCAAGGTCAATGCCCAACAAACTCTTATAGTATTTTCTCTTGGTTATGGGAGTTCTGTGTGGGAAGTTGGTGTCTTTCTGCCATTCCTGCCAGGATATCTATGTTGTGTTCACCGAAACAGGTCCAGGATTCACACTGAGTGTATAAATACATTTAAAAACATATTAACTATATGTATGACTGTGTTAGAGTGTCATTTTGTGTCAGTTTGGTTGGTGGTGTGCCCCAGGATTTTGTAAATGTAAAAAAATGTGCTCAAAAAAGGTTGAAAAACACTGGTTTAGGGGCTGGAAGAAGGGGTGCGTCTACTATTGGATTGCAGCTTGGCCCCACTTGGACTGCTCATAGTTCAGTGCTAGGGAATTCTGGGAGTTGTAGTCTGGAGGCCCACCACTGAGAGGGCAGCCAACCCAAACACATCGGGAATGGAGGTGACTTCTACACTGTCAGTGTCTGATCCCAGGTTATCCGTTAGGAACTGGATTATATGGGAGTGTGGACGCATATAGTGCAGTTCAAAGCAGATACTGCATTATATGGCAGCGTAGATCCAGCCTGAGTCTTCTTTGGGAAAGAAAAAGTCAGATATAAGCGCATATACTGATGATGGCAATTATAATTATAGTAAAAAATATAATAAAATATACTAAAATACAGTATAAGGTAATAGTAAATTATTATTTTTTTCATGTCATGAGCGACTTGAGAAATTACAAGTCGCTTCTGGTGTAATATAATAAATATAATTTAATAGTCTAATAATAATATAATAGTAAAAGTATAATGTAATAATAATAATAATAATACACTTGAATGACCACCTTACTTGGATGCTGGCAATTTGTATTTTGACTTATACATAATTTAAAATCATTTTACTCACTTTTATGCACTTTCTTGCTTTGGTCTTTGATGTTCATGTGTTTATTGATTTAATTATTAATTATATTTTCTGTTTTAGTAATTATGAATGTATCATTATGTTATTCTGTATTGTTTGACTTATGTGTCTGGGGTTTTTTTGGGGGGGGGTTGGTTTTGTTTACCATGGCATTGAATGTTTGGCTTTCATTTTTGTCTGGAAGCCCCTTGGGGAGGTAGGGTGGCATATAAATAATTAGCATAAATAATTATTAGCATAAATATTAATAATTATTTATATTATTTATTATTATTATGACATATAAATAATAATAGTTATAAAAATATAATAAAATATACTAAAATACAGTATAAGGTAATAGTAAATTATTATTATTTTCATGTCATGAGCGACTTGAGAAATTACAAGTCGCTTCTGGTGTAATATAATAAATATAATTTAATAGTCTAATAATAATATAATAGTAAAAGTATAATGTAATAATAATAATAATACACTTGAATGACCACCTTACTTGGATGCTGGCAATTTGTATTTTGACTTATACATAATTTAAATTATTATTATTTATATTATTATTATTATGACTATTTATAGTAGTTATTGTATGCTGTATTCGATCCCATTTCCACAACTTTGTAATTGTGCTTTATACCCGAAGTCTCATGTCCCTTCTACATTGTCCTTATATCCCAGGATCTGATCCCAGGTTATCTGCTTTGAACCGGATTATAAGAGTCTACACTGCCAGATAATCTGGGACAAAGAGATAATGAGGGATCCGATCCTGGGATATAAGGCAGTATCGATCCAGCCTTTTTGTGGCTATGTTGAATTGGTTGAGACTAGAGGAGAGATTCATTGAAAAACTAGAGCAAAATGTCTTGTTACCCCCCCCCCAGAAAACAACAAAGTTTGTGCAGTTGAATACACATTTCCCATGTTTCTATGACAGAATCAATTAGGAAATGACCTTTATAACCCAGGATTTAAAAAATCGGTTTACATATTGTTATTATTTCCCCCCAAGTGAGTTGAGGACAGGACCTCCAGAGAGCTCAGCCTGAATGTGCTCTTGTATGTTGATTTGTCTTTTTGGACATCCAGGGTATCCGTAGAATTGTCTCTTCACACATTTGAAATGAGTTGACCTTTCTATCAGCTTTCTCTATTGCACAACTTCCCTGGGAGTTATAGTTTGATGAAGCATCAACATTATTTGGCAGGGTTGCTGTGAGTTTTCTGGGCTGTATAGCCATGTTCCAGAAGCATTCTCTCCTGACGTTTCGCCCACATCTATGGCAGACATCCTCAGAGGTTGTGAAATCTGTTGGAAACTAGGCAAGTGAGTGTATACACCTGTGGAATAATGTCCAGGGTGGGAGAAAGAACTCTTGTCTATTTGAGGCAATTGGCCACTTTGATTAGCATTTAATGGCGTTGTAACTTCAAAGCCTGGCTGGTTGCTGCCTGGGGGGATTCTTTGTTGGGCAACACTAAAAAACTGAGCTGCTGAACTTGCTGACCAAAAACTTGGCGGTTGGAATCCGGAGAGTGGGGTGAGCTCCTGCTGTTAGCGCCAGCTTCTGCCAACCTAGCAGTTCGAATGTGAGTACATCAATGGGTACCGCCTTGGAAATGCAAATGAGTACCAATCCCCGAGACTAGACTTAATGTCAGGGGAACCCTTTACCTTTACTTATTATTAGCTGCTTTCAGTCTGTAGAATTATCATTCTATTATTCTATTAATAATAATTATATATTATAATATTATTATTAATATAATAATAGAATGCTCATTATTATTAAATTATAATTATTATAATTATCATTCTATGTAATCATTCTATTAGTAGGAGCCCACAGGTCGCAGGTTCCAAACTCAAGCTCAATTCCCAAGCAAACCCTTTCAGTACTTTCTGTTGGTAATGAGAGTTCAGTGTGCCAAGTTTGGTTCAATTCCATTGTTGCAAGAGTTCAGGATGCTCTTTGATTGTGTGTTAACTATCAATCCCAGAAACCGTAACTCCCAAATGTCAAGGTCTATTTTCCCCAAACTCCAGCTCCCGATGCTGGGACATGAGAGAAGCCTCCCACAATCTGAATCCGGGGAGAGCGCGGGTGAGCTCCCTCTGTCAGCTCCAGCTCCCCATGCTGGGACATGAGAGAAGCCTCCCACAATCTGAATCTGGGGAGAGCGCGGGTGAGCTCCCTCTGTCAGCTCCAGCTCCTCACGCGGGGACATGAGAGAAGCCTCCCACAATCTGAATCCGGGGAGAGCACGGGTGAGCTCCCTCTGTCAGCTCCAGCTCCCCATGCTGGGACATGAGAGAAGCCTCCCACAATCTGAATCCGGGGAGAGCGCGGGTGAGCTCCCTCTGTCAGCTCCAGCTCCTCATGCTGGGACATGAGAGAAGCCTCCCACAATCTGAATCCGGGGAGAGCGCGGGTGAGCTCCCTCTGTCAGCTCCAGCTCCCCATGCTGGGACATGAGAGAAGCCTCCCACAATCTGAATCCGGGGAGAGTGCGGGTGAGCTCCCTCTGTCAGCTCCAGCTCCCCATGCTGGGACATGAGAGAAGCCTCCCACAATCTGAATCCGGGGAGAGTGCGGGTGAGCTCCCTCTGTCAGCTCCAGCTCCTCATGCTGGGACATAAGAGAAGCCTCCCACAATCTGAATCTGGGGAGAGTGCGGGTGAGCTCCCTCTGTCAGCTCCAGCTCCTCATGCTGGGACATAAGAGAAGCCTCCCACAATCTGAATCCGGGGAGAGCGCGGGTGAGCTCCCTCTGTCAGCTCCAGCTCCCCATGCTGGGACATGAGAGAAGCCTCCCACAATCTGAATCCGGGGAGAGCGCGGGTGAGCTCCCTCTGTCAGCTCCAGCTCCTCACGCGGAGACATGAGAGAAGCCTCCTATGAGGATGATCAAAACATCAAAACATCCGGGCGTCCCATGGGGCAACGTCCTTGCAGACGGCCAATTCTCTCACACCAGAAGCGACCTGCAGTTTCATCAAGTCGCTCCTGACAGGACAAAAATAAATAAATAAATAAATCTATTATTATTAGCTGCTTTCAGTCTATATAATTATCATTCTATTCTTTATATCAATACTATATTATTATCGCAAATATAGACTTATAATTTCCATTCTGTGTAATTATTACATTGTTATTGTTAGTTGCCTTCAGTCTATATAATTATCATTGTAGTAATAATAAATTATTAATCTAGAATTCTTATAATGATCATTCTAAGTAATTATTGCATTATTATTATTATTAGCTACTTTGAGTCTTCTTGTGGAGAGAGAAAAAAGCAGGATATAAATTCAACATAATAATAATAATCATCATCATCAGAACACCCACTTTTTTCTGGGGATTGAGATGCCCTCTTAAGACAGTGCCCAAGCCCTTGGGTCTGCTTCCAACCTCACTTTCCCTTCTCTTCCTCCAAGCGTTGACCCCAAAGAAACCCCCAAAGCCTTCCTTCGGGTCGCATCCAACGAGAAACAAACATCGCAATAACAAACCGTTTCCCATCACAATCGAAATCATCGCAATCATTCCTTATGGAAGGGAACCCGTTGGAGGAAAGCTGCGGGGGGTTTTTGGTCTCTGTAGAGATGCTGGAGGCGTATGTGGCTATGTGGTGGTTTTAGACATGGCATTGGTCCGGATCGAGAGAGAAAAGGAGGAAACAACAACAAGAAGATAGGGTAGTGTGACTTCCGGGGTATATGGTAAGGATTGTTTTTCCTTGTCAGGAGCGACTTGAGAAACTGCAAGTCGATTCTGGCAGGAGAGAATGGGCTGTCTGAAAGGACACTGCCCAGGGGACGCCCGGATTGCGGGAGGCTCCTCTCATGGGAAGCTGGAGCTGACAGAGGGAGCTCACCCGCG
Organism: Anolis apletophallus; assembly: GCA_030556195.1. Taxonomy (NCBI): domain Eukaryota; kingdom Metazoa; phylum Chordata; class Lepidosauria; order Squamata; family Anolidae; genus Anolis; species Anolis apletophallus. The sequence continues at coordinate 53,817,211 of JARBWK010000009.1, read as the reverse complement.
CTCTCCCTGGATTCGAACCTGTGACCTGTCTGTCTGCAGATTGTGGGAGGCTTCTCTCATGTCCCCGCATGGGAAGCTGGAGCTGACAGAGGGAGCCCATCTGCGCTCTCCCTGGATTCAGATTGTGGGAGGCTACTCTCATGTCCCCACATGGGGAGCTGGAGCTAACAGAGGGAGCTCAGCCTATGATTGTTAAGTAACAAGCTGTGACTATACAAACTGTTTATTTTAATTGTGTAAGTCCCCCAGAGCCCCTTTGGTGGAGGGCAGGCATGTAGCCAGGGGCTAAGAAGCCCCCCAAATTCTCAGGGTGGTCCGCGAGAAGGCCTTACTGGTACATTATTTAAACTGTTATGTTTATTCATATCATGATCTGATCACCATGCTCATTATATCCCACATTAATGGGGTTATTGGGATAACAATACAAAAGGTTTGCTAGGGTAGACCCTCTTCCACCCAGTCTCAGCCCCCCCCCAAACCAAACTCAGCCCCCCCCCCCCAAATCAAAATCCTGGCTATGGCCCTGGTGGAGGGCACTCATAAGAAATAAAGTTGATTGATTGATTGATCTGCGCTCTCCCTGGATTCAGATTGTGGGAGGCTTCTCTCATGTCCACTCTCCCTGGATTCGAACCCGTGACCTGTGGGTCTTCAGTCCTGCCGACACAAGAGTTCAACCCCTTGCAACACTGGGGCTCCTGTATGGCGGTGTCCTCGGAGGATTTCCTCCTAACGTTTGGCCTGTTCCTGTGGCTGGCATCTTCATAATCACCCTCGCCCTCAGTCTCCTAATGCCAGCCGTTGTTGGGGTGCATTTGGGGGGCCTCGGGGTCAAAAGAAGCCCCACAATACCACGGAAGGCTTGGCAACCTTAGACGGAAGGTTCCCGTCTTTTCCCGTTCAAAGGCGCGGCAGAAATGCGTCCAAGTTGGAGAGCAAACGGTGCCAAAGCTTGGATTGGGAGCCGTCGAGGAAGAACGACTAGTCCCGGTGCTCCTGGGCCAGAGGAGGAGGAGGAGGCAAGGCCAGGGACCGGATCCCAAAGCAGGGGCGCCCCTTCTCCCGCCTTCCCTGCTTCGAGACCTCGCCAAAGAAACGCGGCGCAAAGAAAGCCGCCAAAGCAGCAGCCTCGCGGTTGACACTTCCCGCCGCTCCTGAAGCTGAGTTCGCGAACAGGAAACTCCGCTCTATGTTAGAGAGGAAATCTCTCTCGGGGAACCCGGATTCTCCTGCTCTTCCACCGCCCCCGAAAAAGGCGTGAAAGAGTTTGAAAAAATGGGGACCCGCAAGCAAAGGGAGCCTTTCTAACCAGGGGGGAAACGGTGGAAGGGTTTTGGGCTGTTGTAGGTTTCTAGTAGCATTCCCTCCTGACGTTTCGCCTGCATCTATGGCTGGCATCCCAAGAGGCTGTGAGGTCTGTTAGAAACTAGGAACATTGGGTTTATATACCTGTGGAAGGTCCAGGGTGGGAGAAAGAACTCTTGTCTGTTGGAGTTAGGTGTGAATGTTTCAATTGGCCACCTGGATTAGCATTTGATGGCCTGGCAGTTTTTAGGCATGGCTTTGTTGAGAGGTGATTAGCTGTCCCTGATTGTTTCTTGTCTGGAGTTCCCCTGTGTTTGTGTCTCCATTGGCCTGTAGAGCCCAGTTTAGGTGGTTCAGTTCATCTGGGAGGAGGTGGAGTTTGCAGATTTTTTTTGCATGGCTTGCCAGGGCTTTAACATGGATGTTGTTGTTGTTGGGTGGGGGTAAGTGGAGGATGACTGTCCAGGATTGACTATTAGGGAACCACCAGTTCTGTCCCAATCCAATCAGGATCCTCAAAGATGTTTCCAGAGGCATCCCCAAAGTTGGGTGTCTAGAGCAGTGTTTTTCAACACATATTTTACATTTACAAAATCCTGGGGCACACCACCAACCACAATGACACAAAATGACACTCTAACACAGTAATACATACAGTTAATATGTTTTTAAATGTATTTATACACTCAGTGTGAAACCTGGGCCTGTTTCGATGAACTCAACATAGATATCCTGGCAGGAATGGCAGAAAGACACAAACTTCCCACACAGAACTCCCATAACCAAGAGAAAATACTATAAGAGTTTGGTGGGCATTGACTTTGAGTTTTGGAGTTGTAGTTCACCTATATCCAGAGAGCACTGTGGACTGAAACAATGTTGGATCAGGACCAGACTTGGCATGAATACTCAATATGCCCAAATGTGAACACAGATGGAGTTTGGGGAAAATAGACCTTGACATTTGGGAGTTACGGTTTCTGGGATTTATAGTTAACACACAATCAAAGAGCATCCTGAACTCTTGCAACAATGGAATTGAACCAAACTTGGCACATTGAACTCTCATTACCAACAGAAAGTACTGAAAGGGTTTGCTTGGGAATTGAGCTTGAGTTTGGAAGTTGTAGTTCACCTACACCCAGAGAGCACTGTGGACTCAAACAATGTTATGTTATTGTTTGTTTTCTATCCAGAACCACAATGTTGGAAGGAGGCTCACCACTTTAAGGTCCCTAAAACAGGCATGGGAAAACTTCGGCCCTCTGGGTGCTTTGGACTTCAACTCCCACCATTCCTAACAGCCTGAGGCCCTTTCCTGCTTAAGTGGCTGAGGGGGGGAGGAAAAAGGCCTGAGGCTGCTAGGAATGGTGGGAGGTCCAAGTTTGCCCATGCCACCTTTCGACAGAGACCTCTTCCTTCCTCTTCATGCCTTTTCTTCCCCCTCCTGCCGAACACTTACTTTTTCTTCTACACTGCCGCTTCTGCTGCCATTTTGATCCGAGGGGGTAGCGTGAGCGTGTTCAGGAGGGGAGGGGGAGGGAGGAAGACATGACCCGTGTGGGCGCTGCTGCGCAGACTCGCCCCAGGGCAAAGGGAGCAGAGTGAGGCTGGGAAGAAGGGAGCTCGAGTGGAGAAGAAAAAGTGTTTGGCAGGAGGGGGAAGAAAGGGTATTGGAGGTTTCCCAAGGCACACCTGATGATGGCTCACGGCACACTAGTGTGCTATGGCACACTGGTTGGGAAACACTGATCTAGAGACACTAAGCCTGGTTCTGCGCTGACCACATCATTCAGTTTGAACTGCATGATATGGGTCAGTGTAGAACAGACATGAGCAAACTTGAGCTGCCTTTTCCTCCCCTTTGGGAATCCTAAAAGGGTTGGCCTTGGTCTGGAAGTGTATCCATTAGACCAGGCCTGGGCAAACTACGGCCCTCCAGGTGTTTTGGACTCCAACTCCCACAATTCCTAACAGCCGATAGGCTGTTAGGAATTGTGGGAGTTGGAGTCCAAAACACCTGGAGGGCGCCCAAAAAGTCAGCCTGGAGGGCCCCCAGATGGTCAGCCTCTGTGGAAAAGCCTCCAGAGAAAGGGACTCCACCATACTCAGATATCACCTACGTCAGAGTTTCCCAACCAGTGTGCCGGGGCACACTAGTGTGCCGTGAGCAATCATCAGGTGTGCCTTGGGAAATTGGAACCTCCAGGAGGGGAGGGGGGAGAGTCTAGTGTGTTGAAGTATAAAAACCCTAAGAAACCTACATCGATAAAGGCACAAAATTACAAACACCTCCCCACCCGTTGTCTACTTGGTCTCTCCCTCTCCATGCATTGGGAAGGCCCACCTCCCTTTCCCCAAGTAGAGACCTCCTCTTGCCTCCCCCCCCCGGGCCTAATGCCTGATGGTTCAGTCCAGCACCGGCCCCACCCCTCCCTCCTCTCCCTCCTCCCCGGTGCGAGTGAAACTGCTCTTGGCCTCCCTCCGGCTCCCTGCCCGCTGCCGCCTTCCTTCCTGCCTCCTTCGCCAGTCCTGAGATGCCCACCCGGGCCGCCCTGCTGACCCCCGAGGAGCTGCGCAGTTGGTGAATGAGGCTCCTGCTCCCCATAACCCCAATTCAAGCCTGGCAGGGAGGGAGGATGGGGCAACCTAAGTGAGAGGGAGACTGCTGGTCTTTCGAGGGCCTCCCTCCAGAAACTGTAACTCCCAAATGTCAAGGTCTATTTTCCCCAAACTCCATCTGTGTTCACATTTGGGCAAATTGAGTATTCATGCCAAGTTTGGTCCTGATCCAACATTGTTTGAGTTCACAGTGCTCTCTGGATATAGGTGAACTACAACTCCAAAACTCAAGGTCAATGCCCACCAAACTCTTATAGCATTTTCTGTTGGTTATGGGAGTTCTGTGTGGGAAGTTTGTGTCTTTCTGCCATTCCTGCCAGGATATCTATGTTGAGTTCATTGAAACAGGCCCAGGTTTCACACTGAGTTTATAAAAACATTTAAAAACATATTAACTATATGTATTACTGTGTTAGAGTGTCATTTTGGTTGGTGGTGTGCCCCAGGATTTTGCAAATGTAAAAAGTGTGCCGTGGCTCAAAAAAGATTGGGAAACACTGGTCTATGGCATTGAATGTTTGCCTGTATATGTGCATGGTGATCCGCCATGAGTACCCTGCGGGGTGAGAAGGGCGGAATATAAACGATGTAAATAAATAAATAAATAAATAAATAAATAAATAAATCTGCATTGTATGTGTCTAGACTGTGAGGATGCTTTTTGAAGACATTCGTTCTGCATTTAACACAACCCTCCCCCGTAGATAGATGTCCAAACTTATAGATCTTGGATTGTAATATTCAGCATGTTCTTAGATTATGGACTTCTTGTCTGGACATTTCCAGAGAGTTAGATGAGGTGATCATACCTCTTCAGCTCTCACTCTCAACATTGGGATGCCATAGGGCTGAGTGTTGTCTCCTGTTTTTCACTTTGCACACATATGATTGTACCCCCATCCATCATAACAATATCATTACCAAGTTTATAGATGATACAACCCTGGTAAGGCTTATCTCTGAAAGAGATGAGTCTGCCCTAGAGCTGTGGCTATGTTGAACTCCATGGTTTCGCATTGATGTGGCATTATTTTGAAACTGCATTATATGGTCAGTGTAGAGTCGTGTAATGCAATTTCATGAAATTAAACTGCATTATATGAGCCCGCACTGACCATATAATGCAACTTGCTCTGGTGTTTGGGGGGGGGGGTCTTACAGCAAGATCAAAGCTGGATAGAACTACCTAAGTTTTGGGTAACAGTAGTGTCTTGAAGCCACAATTCACATGCCATTTGATGACTAAAAGACCAATTATTATATTAAGTCACAGTTTTTAGTTGCTTTCAAATATTTAATTTTTGAAGAGCCACTTTGGTAGGCTTGTCCATAGAAAACTTCCAGGTTTTATGCCATTTTCTTATGCATGTTCACCCCTTAAAAAGTAAAGAACAGTGTAACTAATAATAATAATAATAATAATCCTATTGCTCTGGAGACCAAACAGGGCTTGAATATCTGCTTGGCCCTAGAAACCCACTAGGTGACCTCAGGCAAGTAAGTGTTCTTTCAGCCTCAGAGGAAGATAAAGACTTCCCTTCTGAATAGATCTGGTCAAGAAAACTTTGTCATCGGCTTGGCTTTGGGTTACCGTAAGTCAGGAGCAACTTGAATGCACACAACTACAAACAAACATTTAAATTAAATAAGAAAGACTGAATTATGAAACAGAACATGAGAAAATCCTGTGAGAATGTGTACACCTTTAGTATTTTCTAATGTTCCGGCCTAGGGGGAAGGACAAGGAATATAGTTGTCAGACTGTGACTTCTATCATCCCCAGCTAAGCCAATAATGAGGATTGATGGGAGCTATAGTTCACCAACATCTGAAAAAAGTGATAGAGTTTTAAGAAGTAGCCAAGGAAGTCCCCCTTGGACACAAGTAGATGGTAACAAGGCAATCAAGTCCCCACACCCAAACCCCTGGTTGTTGTTGTTGTTATTATTATTATATTTATACCCCGTTTTGCTTCCAAATGAGACTCAGAACAATCACCTGTGATGCCTGAGTGTTTGACTTATGTGATTGTCACCACCAAAACACATGGGAGAGAAGGAAGAGACATGTTGTTCAAAGTAGAATATCTTTCAGTGAAGCACGTAGAGTGGGAAAGGACCCATCCAAATACATTCCATGTGGCATTTGTACCTACACCCCAAAGGTTCAGCTGCATATAACAATAAGCTCTGTTTAGTTGTGTAGGTAGCTTCCGATTGTGCTTTGCAAGAAAGCAGTTCAGGTAGCAATCAGCAGTGCCTTGGTTTCCCCCCTGCAGACAGAGGGTGCTTCTCTAGACAGTGTTCCTTGAAGTCTGTTTTTCTCCCTAAATAGAAAACTGATGGAAAAAATGGTGAGAAAACATGGTTACAATTGGAAGATGTTGTTCTTCCTCCTTCGATGTACCAGTTCGTGAATGCAGTGGAGTGGTTTCATGTTCAGAGCCTCACCTTGAAATGTCCACAGCCTCTCCCATACTTCTACCATCACCACTAGTGGGGCAGTCTGGAGTTCATGATCACTTGAATAACCTGTGTTCTGCAGACTGGTATGAAAAAAAAGTAATATCTGTTTTATTTATTATTTATTATTTATTAAGTTCGACTTGGTATACCGCTCTCTCTGGAGCCCAGAGCGGTTCACAAGAATAGCAGAATAAAAACATATAAAATACATTAAAATACATTAAAACAATTCCAATCCCCCGACTAAAACAAATTGGCAAGCTAGCAGCAGGACAGCGGGTGTGATAGACGGCAATCGGCTATGGACCGAATGCCTTCCTAAACAACCACATTTTTACTGCTCTGCGGAACGGCAGAAGGGCCCGAGTGGCCCGTATCTCATCCGGAAGGCTGTTCCACAGAGTTGGTGCCACTACGGTGAACGCCCTCCGGCGGGTAGTGTCCAGTCTACAGACCCTAACACTGGGCACATCCAATAGGTTGAGCCCCTCTGAGCGCAGTGATCTCCTGGGCACATAAGGGATAAGCCGCTCCTTCAGGTACACTGGCCCCAAACCATATAAGGCCTTGAAAGTTAGAACTAACACCTTGAAGATGACCCGGAATTCAATTGGAAGCCAGTGCAGTTCGCGCAAGAGTGGAGTCACGTGATCAGATCTTAAGGCTCCTGAGAGCAGGCGGGCTGCTTTTGGGGACGGCAGGGCAAGCAAATGCTGGAACCAAAAACAGTTTGAAGAAGCCAGCTTGCATTTGAAATAGTGTACAGTTAATCCTGAGCACATTGGACTGATTGAAACATCTCCCATGGGGAGGTTACTAAAAGCCGCTTCCATTATCCATATGGGGCCACTCCACATTCACACGCTGAAGCCTTTCGAGCTTCCTGCTATTTGAATGAAGATTTTAAATGCAGAGTAGAAAGCAGCAGAACATTACTTTTAAGCAAATTTGCTTTACAGACATATCACAAAGGCAGGAGATGGAAACATGCTTGTATTCTTATAGGGGAGAACACCTTCCACTGGGACTTAACGGGACTAAGGAGTACCGGGAGCGCTTCTGTCTTGAAACTATATTGGACAAGTGCCTACCCTCAGAGTTTCAGTATCTATTACTGCTCAGGCTGCTGGTTGTTCTATGATGTTGTCTTACGTTATGATGTTGTTGTTTTATTTTATTTTGTTGTGTTTTTAATCTATGCCTTTTTGGGCTTGTCCCCATGTAAGCTGTCCAGAGTCCCTTTGGGAGGTGGAGAAGGGGTACAAAAATAAAGTTATTATTATTATTATTATTATTATTATACCCATTTGCAGTTTTAAAAGCAGCTTTCTGGGGGAATTCGAATCAGACCGTTCCATGTGCTTGCTGCAGGGAATTTCTCTCTTTATCTATTAAAGTAAAAAACGAAAACTAGAACTTAGCCAACATCTATCCGCTCGAAAGCCCCAACTCCTCCAGCTTGTTTTTGGCAAAGCACATTTTGTCTTCAATGCTTAGCTTTGTACAATCACTTGTGAAGGGGCCCTGAAGAGTGCGGAAAGAGTGCAGAAAGAATAATTAACTTGGTACGATCACTCAATGTTGCAGGAAACCTTTGGCTCTTCCTGAGATCTTCTGGGAACAGCAAAGGTTGCTCCAGAAGAGAGATCAGAGGAGGCAAAGTTGGACCCAGACGCATTTCTCCTACTGTCATATTTGTGAAGATGCTTTGTAAAAACCTAGGATATTTTGCTTGCCCCTTCCCTCCCACTAAATAGCTCTATTTTGAGTTCTCGAGGAATGAAGAGTAATTGCCACTTCTAGGAGGAGCCAAGTCCTGTCGAACTGCAACTTGTTTGCCCTTGTTCTGCACAGTTTACATGAGCGCTTAAAAACAAAGCAAAGCAAAGCAAAACAAAAAAGCCCCCTTGAAAGCTTGCTACTTTTCAATCCTTCAAGTCTTTGTGCTTGTAGAACAAGCCGTGAAGTTCCATGACCTGTCTTTGCAAAGAACTGCTGCATAAGCCACCGAGATTCTGAATTGTTCAAGGAATTCACTGGCGTAAAACACTTCACTGCTAAATTAAGGCCAGACATTTAGGGTTAATAGGAACATAAGTAACTCTCCCCTCCCCAATTCTTTGTGCAGTACTCTTCCAGATGCCTATGGAACAATTCAAGCTGTTCATCAATAGGCAGAGATGTATGCATTTTATGTGAAGATATGGAGAAGCAGAAATACTATAACAACCTTCATCATACAACAAAAAGAACGTAGCGACTGAATACAATCTTGCATATTCCATGTATCTAACACTTTCCATTTCTCTTTAATATAAATGAAAATAAGGTTGGTTTTTTGTGTGGAAAACTTACAGTACAGACACTCAAAACAGTTTCAGGAAACTGCACTTTATTCTTAAATCTCTCCCCTTTCCAAAACCCACTCCCAAACAGGATGTCAAGTGATTTCAAATATTGCAAACATCTTTTAATTTTTCCAATTTTATACAAATGTGAGCTAGATACAGAGTCAGTTGTGACAAAACAAGGGTGTCTTTATTGCCTAGATGTTTTCACAGAGACATATAGAAATACTGAAGGCAAGCTTCCTAACATCCAACATGATGAGAGTTATCAAATTCGCAAGAGAGATGAAGATGGAACACTTAGAATTGTGTTTGTCTGTGCTTTCCTGGCAGTTCCGATACTCTTTCTGCCATTTTACACAATGGAATCAAAGCACGAGGAACCAAAAGTAAGAATTTCAATGCACTTCACCCAATGATGAAGGAGGAAAAATGCAATCTCCTTCACTACCCCCCCTCCCCAAACAATAGCAACAAAACATGGATAATACAGACAGGATTGCAAACCTAGCAAATGACACAGTGTTTGCTTTGAACAATTAGACCAAAGACTTTCCAAGAATGGCTGCCTGTTGAGTTGCATGATATACAAAGTTTGTGTTCTGTTCAGGGCATGCCCTTCGGTGGAGTTACGGGAAGAGACGGCAACGCTACAAACAAAAAGGGACGAAGCACAAGTGGAGCTCACCCTCCATGCTGGCATTCTCACAGTGCAAAGCAAAGCCACACAGAAAAAAAATATGGACAAAAAAATCCATCGTGTTCCAAACGTCTTTGCCCCCTCCTCCTACTTTTAATCCATCTTTTCAGAGGCCTTTTAAAAATCTCTCTTTCAGGTGGGATGAATTTACATTGTAGTATTGGGGCATTAAGGCAAGAACCAGAGATGTAATGATGAGAACAAGTCATGAAACAAAACACGAAAGATGCAGAAAGTCAGCCTTCTTCTTCATCACTGTCCTTCATGGTGATACCTTGAAGTCCACCCCCACTGGACACGGACACTGTGGCTTCTTCTACTGTAAGACGGCTATGGACTGTATCATAGGTTTTACTGTTCAGAGTTCCTTCCAACACCCCCTGCAACCTAAAGTCTCGATAGGTCTTCTGTAGAAAAAAAAGGAACAGTAAAGTGGTTTCAGTAAGAGACTGGGGTCCTTCCCTGTATTTGGAACAAATATAACAGTTTTGGTATTATTTTTAAGGCCCTGATTTTATCCACTCTTGTTAATGTTTTTCCTTCCCATTTCTTGAATTGTTTCTCTAGTACTTTCCATAGTTTCTTATAATTCTCCTTTATATTCTTTGGGTTTTTATATATCCATATACCTAAATATTTTAACTTCTTTAATCCTGAGATTTTCCTAATCTCCAATTGTTCCCTTGGTGGGGTATTAAGACACAGTATCTCTGATTTATTAATGTTATCATATAATCCTGATAAATTCTTGAATTCCTCCAATTTTTTAATCAAATCTTTCACCGTAGATAATGGTTGACTTGTAATAACAACAGCATCATCTACGAAGATATTTAATCTTATCTCTTCCTTCTCTAGTACTTCCGCCTCTATTTTATAACCTCTCCAGTTAGTGCTATCTTGGATACTATTAGCCAATATTTCTATAGTTATTAGAAATAGAGTTGGGGATTTCTCCCGTTCTTTCATCGTTCACCCTTATTCTTGCTGTGCAATTACTGTACAATTGTTGCAGTGTTTTGCAAAAAATTTATTCCATGTTCTATTCACCAGAATGTTAGTAAATATTTTATAATCCTGATTGCATAAACCAATAGGCCTATATGACCCTGGCTGTGTTAAATCTCTTCCCTTTTTTTGGGTAATGTAATGATTTCTGATAACGTCCATGTTTAGGGGAGGCTTGGGTGCTTCCCTATGCCTCCCCTTTCTCTCAGAATAGTTTAATTGGACATGGATTGAAGGCCTGCCCTTTGTGAAGGCATTAAGTGGCAAGGAGAAACATTCTGATGTTATATCTTGAAGCAACTTCAAGGGACTCAGTGCTTAGAGGCAGTCACTTTCAAAGAACTCAGCATTTAATCTCCAATTAAAGGATTTATTTGAGATTCTTTAATTAGTATATCAGCAATAATGTCTTCATCTTGATTTTTCATCACAGAAGATGGATGACATATAATGATGTTACAAAAGAGACCAACTTGATACAGTAGATATGTAAGAGTTATCAGCTCCAAAAGCTTCAGGCATCAGTGCCAAGGCATGTTGAGAAGCAAGGACATCCATTTAAAAAACATTTTGTTCATTGCGGGAATGCTTTATATTTATATTTATTATATTAGTCACCTAGAGTCCCTGTACCAGGAGAAAGAAAAGGTAAAAATAATTTTTCTTCTGTCTGTTTTTTGGCAATACTACATTTTATACTAGGAAGAAACCCATGCACTTCAAAATGTGTATTTTCCCCAGATATTTTCAAGAGAATGAAGTATTACATCCCACCAGGCAGTCACACCCTGGTGAACTGCTGCCATCTAGGGCCCCTTCTACACTGCCATATAATTCAGATTATCAAAACGGATAATCCAGATTATTTGCTTTGAACTGGGTTATTTGAATCTACACTGCCATATAATTCAGTTAAAAGCAGATAATCTGGTTTTTATATGGCAGTATACATGGCCCTAGCCCTTCATGGCAGTGCCTCTCAACAAACACTTTCTGGAGAAGGGTTTTTGGAGAACCTTCTTGCATTTGTGGGATGGAAGAAAAAGCAGGTACAACTTGGCCGGCTTCCACTATCCAGTTCTCAGGAATAGCCTGAGTGAACTCCCACTCTTCAGTTCCTTCTCAAATTGCTATGCACAGTATTAGAGGAATAATTTAATTGAGTAGATAGCTGTGTTCTAACTGTATGGAATTATTGTTCTTTTCTCTCTGACACGAACGATCTATAAAAGAAATGCTGGTATAATAGGCGATAGACTGTGTTACATTTTGTATTGGTACATGCCACAAAACAAAAGATGCACAAGGGCAGAGGGCTGAGAGCTTTATTGCTTGAAGACCCTCCTTTCTGACTTGTAGAGTCAAGAGACAAGAGATATATCAGGGGCTTTGGGGCATGATTGCTTGTCAATTACAATTTGACCGATATCATTATGCTAAACTGAAGTTGCAATGCTGTCCTCCTTAGAAAAGAGACGGGTTGGCTGTGAGGTTTGTCCTTCAATCAATAGATACGATTCCAGATCAATAATACTTCCAAATGTCAATACAGTAATTTATTACTTATGAGTATTAAAGGTAAAGGTTTCCCCTTGACATTAAGTCTAAGCCGGCATTGTCTGTAGACGTCTCCAAGGTCATGTGGCCGGCACGAATGCATGGAGCGCTGTTACCTTCCTGCCAATGTGGTACCTATTGATCTAGTCACATTTGCAAGTTTTTGAACTGCTAGGTTGGCAGAAGCTGGGGCTAACAGTGGGAGCTCACTTGGCTCCCTGGATTTGTATTGCCGACCTTTCAGTCAGCAAGTTCTGCAGCTCAGCAGTTTAACCCGCTATGCCACCTGGGGCTACTTACAGGTATACTACATCAATATTTACAATATTGACAATTGCTACTGCTTTTGGTGTCAGTCTTATGGGCCATCAGCTTTGAGTGCTTCAGTGACTCCTGCTGTGATGGAAATATTATCTTCTCATATATTCTTTTAAATGATGGAATGTAACTGATAATGAATGTTGTATTTTGCATGCTCTTACTATTGTCAAAAGACACAATAGTTAGAATATCTCATTGCTGTAGCTACTACTCATGAATGTATATTTTGAAAAATCAATTTCAAAAAAATATGATTTGGTAAATATAGTTGGCTCACATGTGTATGCTTGCCCCATATTTATATTCTACAATCCTTTTCTCCTTTTGCCACTTTCCTCCCCCTTTTTTTGCAATCAAGCTTTCAGAAATCCAATCCAAAAATAGGAAAACATTGCACTGAATACAAAAAGCACCATGCTTCACTGTAAGTCATGACAGTATGAATACAGATATTTTAAAAAGTGTTTTGATTTTTTAATAGTAGTTTATATTTCTAAAGCAAAGATACTTAGATGATCTGCATGACTTTCTCATGCTTGTTTGATTGATACTTTTAATTATTAGACCAAGGGTGCATCTACATAATACATTATGTAATGTATTATTGTTTTCACATCTTAATATATTTTATTTTATGATTGAGGCAATTGATTGAGATATTTTATTTTATGTATTATGTATTTTACGTATGGCACCTTTGTGTGTTATTTTGTAAGGCACCCCGAGTCCCTATGGGAGATGGTGGTGGGGTATAAATAAAGTATTACTACTACTACTATTACTACTACTACGACAGTGAGGAATTAATGCAGTTTGACACCATTATAAACCAGTTATGACATCTTGGGAGTTACAGTGGTATCAAACAGTGTTAATTCTGAAGTGTAAATCCACTCCAAGTTAATCCAACTGTTATGCCAGCACTCTAGTGCATGCTGTAATGGAGACCCAATAACACTGCAAGTATCTGGCTGAGTAAATGCTACATCCACTTGGGTCTTGTGTATTACGGAAGAGCACTCAGGCACCTTAGTCCTTCTAAACTTTCAAAATGCTTCTGAAGTGGAACCTGATACCAATTTGATGTGTATTTTATGATTCCTTCAGCTGAAAGCTTGATTAAAAGCCCTTTTCAAACCACTCTGAATATAAAAGTATATATATCCATTCGGTAAAACTTAGATTCAAATAAAGAAAAATATAAAATCATAAAATAATTCTATAACCTTCAATGAACACATTAATTCTCTTGTATCTGCATATATCCGCACCATTTACAGTTTAGCAGTAGTGCTTGGACGTTCGTCTTTCTGTCAATCTCCATTTTTGTATGCTCCTGGTAAGCGGTCAGACCACTAAATCACCACAGCAATCACTTGTTAAATGGCCTTTAGTGTTTATGTTCTTCAACATATTGGCCTCAGGGGTCATGTTTATTGGACGCTAGCTGCTTATCCAATTTGATTTATACACTATTCTGGAGTTTACCAGATCATCACCAGATCATCTTGGAAAGTTGTTTTAAATGGTGGCTGAATCAATGTTTTCTCTGGTCTCTTCTAGGTAACTGCAATAGCTCTTTTGCATTGCAAATGGAAAACATGTAAACAAATATACTAGCTTGCTTCTGCTGAAGCGCAAGTAAATGTCTCATTCAATCCTTTGGGAGCTATTATTGAATTATGGAGACTAAGATCATAGGATCTAATCCAATCTTCACTGGACAGTTTTATTCTAATCCTTCAGCTTTTCTCAGGGGACCTCATACTTTTGGTTAATTATTGAAATAATCTCTGTGAAGTGCTTGGAATGGTTAGGTGAAATTACTGCAAAAATACATATGATCCTAAAAATATATGCACTTAACAGCAGCAAACAATTTTTCTTTAGACATCTAGAGAACAACCTTCTATATCTATGGGGGATAACATATCTAAGACTTTGTACTGATATGTGAAACCAGGGATAATAGCAAAACCAACTGAAGTCGAGAACTAGAAAAGATCTAGAGAGGACATATTTTGTTAGGCATGAATAGCTTTTTTTCATTTCAGGAGAGACTGGAGAAACTACAAGTCACTTCTTGTGTGAGAGAATTGGCCATCTACAAGGACATTGCCCAGGAAATGCCCAGATGTTTTTGATGTTTTACCATCCTTGTGGGAGGCTTCTCCACTCTTACAGTATCAATTAAATCTACTTCCCAGGGGAAGGGAGGGGTTCCGGAGGGGACGGGCACCATCGAGGTTGTGTGGGGGAGGAGAAATGCTGGTCGAGCAACAGTTCTTCCGACCCTGGAAAAGGTAGCTCCCATGAGAGACCCCCTTGACTTAAGATCCTGCTGGTAAATGCCAGATCCGTCAGTGGTAAAACAGCTGTCATCCAGGACTTGATCCTGGATTAGGTAGCGGATCTGGCTTGCATCACCGAGACCTGACTGGATGGGCTGGGTGGAGTAAATGCCACCCAGCTGTGCCCACCAGGCTTTGGGGTGCACCAGCAGGCTAGGGCTGGGGGGCGGGAGGAGGAGTTGCAGTAGTCTTTTGACAGTCCATCTCCGTAATCAGATGCATTGTTCTACAGTCTCCTGGGTTTGAGTGTGCCCACCTGAGGGTTAACTTGGGGATTCTGCTGGTGTACCGTCTCCCCCGTAACACAGCAGTCTCCCTGCCAGAGCTAGCAGATGTGGTCTCTAATTCGGCTTTGGTCTCCCAGCACTTGATTGTGCTGGGGGACTTTAACATTCATGTAGAGACCACTTTAACAGGAGCGGCTCAATACTTCATGGTTGCCATGACCACCATGAGGCTATCACAAGTAATATCTGGACCCACACATCACGCTGAACACACACTCGACCTAGTTTTTACTGTGGACAGCAGTGTGGTCAGGGTGGAAGAGCAAAATATTCTTCAATTGTCATGGTCTGACCATCATCTGATTAGCTTTAGACTTGCTGTGACCTCTAACCTTTGTCGGGGTGGAGGATCAATTAAGATGGTCTGCCCCAGGAGACTGATGGATCCGGATGGATTCCTGAGGAATCTTGGGGTTCTTCCTGTCATGGAGGCTGATGATCCTATCGACACCCTAGTTGATCGCAACAACAGCTAGATGGCCAGGGTGATAGACACGATCGCCCACGAACGCCCCCTCTCACACCATCCCCTTGGTTTTCTGAGGAGTTGGCGGAGATGAAGCGGGTGAGAAGGAGACTGGATTGCATCTGGAGGAAATCTCAGATGTTTCCGACTGAGTGCAGGCTAGAGCCTCAATTAAGGCCTAATTAGATTTTCTTGACTGCCTGCATAGTGTCTGTTGGGCCTGTGGCTTCTGTGGCTTCAGGGGTTGTGGTGGTGTACAGGGATCTGTGTGATTTTCAGTGCAGGGCCAAAATGATGAAACTCTGGAAAAGCAGTTAAGGGAATTTAGTTTTTCTGAGAGTCCAGTGGGCTTGCTGATTCTAGCCACAGCTGTTACTTTCCAAGGGAAAAGGGAGGGAAATGTTAGAATGTTGAGATCTTGTTATTAGCCCTCTAAAGGTTGAAATTCAGTTCCTGGTCAACTTTCGATTCTACTGCAAGCAGTTCCATGAACTCCTGATTTCATGATATTTTGGTCATTCATGACAGAACCTTGAGCTTGCCTTTTTTGAGACTATCCTAGTTTTAAGTTCTGTTGCTTCTTAGTGGATTTATATTGAGAGACCTCACAACTTAATTAGCCTGAGGCTTTGGGAACATTTCCTGGGATTTTCTCGAATGCTTTTTGCCTTGGCTATTTTCATGTTTACTGTTATTTTTTTGGATAATGTTTACTTCAGTAAATAGACTGTTATTTCCAGCCATGGTTGTGTGAATATTTAAAGGGCCCTGGTTCCCGGCTGGTGTGCGACAGAGTCTGCATCCAATAGACCTTCTGAACTGTTTCGGATCATTGGGGCGCTCAGGGGTCATCAAGGACCTGGCAGTTTGGTACCGCGATTTTGCACATGATTTTGCAGATAAAGTCTCTCGGATACGCCTCGAGCTAGACACCAGTTTAAATGCAGTACCAGAGGAGGTGACTGAGGCATCTGCCTGTCCGGTTTTTTGGGATTCTTTCTGGCTTGTTCATCCTGAGGATGTGGAAGGGGTCCTTGGGGCTGTGACGTCGGCTCTGGAACCTCGCCCTTCTTGGCTAATTAAATTGGCCAGAGGCGGGCTGATTGATTGGTTTGTGTTGATCATCAATGCTTCTTTGGAGCAGGGGACCTTTCCATTGGGCTGTAACAGGCTGTGGTTCAAAAAGGCCTCCCTTTACCCCACGGTCTTAAGCAACTACAGGCCAATCTCCAACCTCTGTTTTTTGGGCAAGGTGCTGGAGCGCGTGGTCCCCTCTCAGCTCCAGGGATTCCTAGAGGACACCTATTATCTGGACCAGTCACAGTCTGGGTTTAGGCCTGGTCACAGTACCGAGACGGCTTTGGTTGCCTTGGTGGATGACCTCTGCAGGGAGCTGGACAGGGGGAGTGTGACTTTGTTAGTTCTCTTGGACATCTCAGCGGCTTTTGATACCATTGACCATGGTATCCTTCTGGAACGGCTCTCTGGGATGGGTCTTGGGGGCATGGCTCCGGTCCTTTCTGGAGGGTCGCTCCCAGATGGTGAAGCTGGAGGACACCTGTTTGGACCCCTGGCCTTTGACCTGTGGGGTCCCACAAGGTTCCATTCTGTCCCCCATGCTACATGAAACCACTGGGAGAGGTCATCTGGAATTTTGGAGTTGGATGCCATCTCTATGCAGATGACGCCCAACTCTAGTACTCCTTTCCATCCAATTCCAAGGAAGCCCCTCGGGTGCTGGATGAATGCCTGTCTGCTGTGACTGCCTAGATGAGGATGAATAAGCTGAGGATCAATCCCGACAAGACAGAGGTCGATCGTAAGCCAGATCGGGGTATGGGGGGGGGCAGCCTGTGCTTGACGGGGTTGCACTCCCCCTGAAGTCACAGGTCTGCAGCTTGAGTGTCCTCCTAGACTCATCATTAACGCTTGAAGCGCAGGTTGGCGGTGGCTGGGAGGGCCTTCACACAATTGAAGCTCGTGCGCCAGCTGTAATCGTACCTCGTGAAGACGGATCTGGCCATGGTGGTCCATGCCTTCGTCACCTCCAGAATGGCTTACTGCAATGCCCTCTACATGGGGCTGCCCTTGAAGACGGCTCGTAAATTTCAATTGGTCCAATGGGCAGCAGCCAGATTATTAACTGGAGCAACCTACAGGGAGCAGTCTACTCCCCTGTTTACGGAGCTCTGCTGGCTACCGTTCATTTTACAGTCCCAATACAAGGTGCAGGTTCTTACCTATAAAGCCCTGAATGGTTTGGGACCCACCTACCTGCGTGACCGCATTTTTGTTTACGAACCCAGGCGATCTCTTTGTTCATCTGGAGAAGCCCTGCTCTTGCTCCCGCCCCCTTCGCAGGTGCGATTGGTGGGGACAAGGGAGAGGGCCTTTTC
This sequence comes from Anolis apletophallus, assembly GCA_030556195.1. Taxonomy (NCBI): domain Eukaryota; kingdom Metazoa; phylum Chordata; class Lepidosauria; order Squamata; family Anolidae; genus Anolis; species Anolis apletophallus. Next base: position 53,799,382 of record JARBWK010000009.1, on the reverse strand, counting down.
TATGGTGGCCCTCTGTCTCTGGAACTCACTCCCCAAGGATATTAGACAAGCCCCCACATTGGCAATCTTTAAGAGTTGCTTGAAAACGTGGCGGTTCCAGTGTGCCTTCCCTGAATAAAGGAAACAATGCCCTGTTCTGACCAACTTCTGCAATATGCTCTCTGAAACATTTTATTTATTTATTTTATTTATTTATTATTCGGGCTTCTATGCCGCCGACTCCTTGGGGCTCGCGGCGGCTTACAGGAGCCAAGAGGCAAGTAAAATACAGGCAATAAACAGTTAAAAACGATTAAAAACAACAGCAATACAGCAGATAATAACACAGTTAAAACAATGAACAGCACATCGTCCTAGGCAGAACGAACAGATGGCGGGGCATGGGCAGGACTTACTCACCAAAGGCCTGCTTAAACAGGTATGTTTTACAAGCCCGTCTAAACGGGAGCAATTCCTTCATAGCCCGAGTCCCGGCCGAGAGGGTGTTCCACAGTGAGGGCGCTATGACAGAGAACGCCCTCCGGCGGGTAGATGTCAACCTTGCGAGTTTCGCCGAAGGTATCTCCAGGAGATTGGAGTCCTCAGACCGAAGTGATCTCGGAGGGCAGTATGGGGTGAGACGGTCCCTCAAATATGCTGGATACCCATTGGATTGATTTCTCTACATCACTCTCTAACCCCCCCCCCCCGTTTAGATACCCTACTTCCAGTATTTAAATTTTTTTAATCTACTACATCCGGCCCTGCCCACAGTGTTTTAAAATCCTTGTGTGTTATTGCTGATGTTTTATTTATGATACTGTATTGTGTTTTATTTGTTTGCTTGCTTTGTTGTTTTTATTGATGTATTTTGTTGGTCTCGGCCTCGAGTCCTCTTGGGGAGATGGTGGCAGGGTATAAATAAAGTTTTATTATGATGATGATGTCCCTGCATGGGGAACTGGAGCTGACAGAGGGAGCTAATTCGCGCTGCCCTCAGATTCGAACCTCCGACCTGTTGGTTAGCAGTCCTGCTGGCATGAGGTTTTAATCCATTGCACCACTGGGGCACCGTGAATAAATGACCCTGCACATATTGGGGTAGCATTGTGGTGTCAAAAGAAAACATGGTTGTTGGTTGTAGAATACTAGTAATTATTGAAAATAACAGGAACCTGGAAACATATGATAGAATCTCAGACCATGCTTCAGTCTGGAAAACTATTCTGCATCGTTGATGTTTTCCAAAAATAAGGAATTCAACTTAGTTTATATCCCATGCATACATATTATATCTAAATGCCTAAAAACTACAATTAAATAACACCAGGATTTTTAGATGCCTCTATGTATACATTATCCAAAGTTTCGCTTGCTAATACACCTACATTGTTTCGTTATACATTGGAGATCTTATTTAGGATTAAAGTAATTGAGTTATTACTAATCATGGTCAAGTTTTACATCTTTGCAGGCCTAACTCAATAATGACAAGCAAAGAATTGTTTCCTATCTCCTGATATCATTGCAAATACTTTCTGAGCCAAATGGAAGTATCAGAAATATTGATTATTTGTTTCCATTTAGAGTACAGTACTGCATTAAAATCCAAATATATTTACCTTCACTATTTTGATGAGTGTCTTCAGTTGGTAGATATGAAGCTGGAGCTCTAATCTATCAGCCAGCCACACACATATGACTTTCATGGAGTTGCAGTACCATTGCTGCAAAAAAAGGATGTAATGGGGGACAATTAAGTTCAGCACTATTCATTTAGCAGATATGGCAGTGAGTGACAAACAACCATTTGAAATGACTACCGATCAGCACTTGAAGTCAATAATGCCTTGATTCCTGTCACTAAAATTGCCAGTGTTATTGCTAGGAAATTGGCTAACTTGACCTGAATTGGTCTTCGCATGAATTAACATTAGTGAAAAGGGTTGTATTTGATCTGTGCCATTCATTACCTACAGGTTAAAAAAGGGTATTAAATACACACTTACACGAAATCAGAAATCACTGTTTACTGAAAACAGTAGGGAAAGGCAGGTTATTTACAGAGAAGAAGAAAAAAATGCAAGCTTTTAAAATTTCACGCAGAAAAAAAAGAAAAATAACGTAATAAACGATCTGATGATGAAATACAACCCCTGCAGTTCTTATAGTTCACAATGTCTTACTGAAAAGTATAATAAAAAGGAGGGTAGAGACAGACCCCATTGCTTTGCAATGAAACAAAATATTCCTCCACAATTTTATATTTCTTTGACAGATCTACATTCTTGTTCATCAACATATTTAAAATTTTAAGACCATTGCATAACTTGATGAGTCCCAAGTGCCTGAAAACGTTCTTCTGTTACAGCTAAAGATAAATTTCCTCCACCTCCTGATTTCTATTCCCTGTCTGTGATGTCTTGCCTTATGAAAAGATCTGACGGTCTTTGTTTTCACATATTTTTCTGCTTTCTTGGTTATCTTAAGACAACACAGATTTTAGAATTTGTCTAGGCCAATGGTGCTCAACCTGTGGGTCCCCAGGTGTTTTGGCCTACAACTCCCAGAAATCCCAGCCAGTTTACCAGCAGTAATGATTTCTGGGAATTGAAGCCCTGGGGACCCACAGGTTGAGAACCACTGGTCTAGGCCATCTCTGCTTTTTACAAGTTTAGCGACTGCCTTCCCAGGCCCATGGGAAGATCACAGTATGGTTAGGAAAAAGGGTGTGCATTATGTTCATCTTTGACCATTTTATGTGCTTCTACTTTCCTGTCTCTCGTATGTAATGACTAATATTTCATTCACTCACATTTCATATTCTTATCTCAATAATAGATGTGATCTCTTGGTTAATTTATGTTCTCCAGCTAAAGGGAAAGGATAAGAGGCAACCACCCAGTTGACTGTAGGGAAAAGTGAACATAAAAGCTGAAAAGACCACAGTGCTCTTAAAGTTTGGCTACAGTTTGATGGCTGGAAGTAGAATTTCAGACAGTAATGTAAGATATGTAGTGTTTTGAGTGTTGTACTAGGACTCAATTCTGAGTATATAATAATAATAATAATAATACTTTAATATTTGTGAGTCGCCCTCCACCGACGGTGCTCCGGGCGACTTACAACAGTTAAAACAGTGTACAACAGTTTAAAAAAAACATGGAGGATAACCGGGAGGGGTGGCTCAGGTAGTTCAAGGAACCGAGCCAGTCCCAAACGCTAGGCGAAAAAGCCAGGTCTTCAAGGCTGGCCGGAATCCAGATAGAGTCAGAGAGGCTCTGAGGGCGGGCGGCAGTGAGTTCCAAGTCACGGGGGCCGCGACGGAGAAGGCTCTCCGCCGAGTTTCCGCCAGTCTGGCCTCCCGCACTCCAGGAGTAATCAGGCGGTCACCGTTGATGGAGCGAGCTGGCCTCTCGCTGCATTGGGCCGTCAGCCGGTCGCTCAGATAGGAAGGCCCAATGTAGTGCCGGGCTTTGAAGGTGAGCACCAGAAGTTTGTAAAGGGCTCTAAACTCCAGGGGCAGCCAGTGAAGTTCTTTAAGAATGGGGGAGATGTGATCCCTCACTGATGACCCAGAAATGAGTCTAGCTGCGGCATTATGGATGCGTTTCAGCCTCTTAGTTGTTATCTGGGGGAGGCCCACATATAGGGCGTTGCAGTAGTCGAGGCGCGAGACGACGGTGGCGTGGACCACCGTCCTCAAGGCCTCTGGTGGAAGGTAGGGGGCCAGCCGTCGGGCCCTGCGGAGGTGGAAGAAGGCGCCTTTTGTTGCCGCCTGGATCTGTGCCTCCATCGTGAGATTTTCGTCTAGGATCACTCCCAGGCTTTTTACCGCCGGGGCAGGAGTAATGTAACTAGGATTCATTAAATAGTGCCCTCTCAACGGGTTACATAGACAAAGCAAGCATATTTAATATTTTGGGAGTTATTTATTAGATATATTCCTTTTTGTAGTTGCTTACTAGTTAGATTGAAGGTGATTTACATATACCGGTGCAAATGAGCTTAGCTTCAGGACTGTATCAAATACTTGAGACTTCCATGCTTACATTTAGAAAAGGAACTTTCTTGTTACTATGGAAAACAGGATACTGACTGGAAGGGTGTTTGGTATAATGCAATAAGGCTTTCCTTAAATCACAGAATTGAAAAGACTGAAAATGATTAGCTAGCTCAGTGCTATTTAATGTGATAATCAGGGCATCATAACCGATCTGTGAGCCATCACTGCCAGTCTGTGGAGAGTTTCCAGGAAATAGACAATTGTAACCAATAGACCCAAATGTGATAACTGCATATTAGATGGAAAAAATGCTAGTTCCCCACATCACACAGCATGACAAGCAGTTATCTAGTTTATTCTGCCAATATCTGAACCCATGGTTACAGCATCTCTGCCAGATAGCCATCCAGCCTCTACTTAAAAGATACCAACATCCACCATCTTCTAAGACAATTCATCCCACTATCTACCAGCTTCTCCTATCAAGAAATTATTTGTTTAATTTCTAATCTATTTTCTTGTAATTTGAATAAATGTACCTATTTTCTACCTTGTGGAGCATCAGAAACAAGCCTTTTCAATATTACGTGTGATAGCCCTTCAAATATTTTAAAATGACTCTGCCCAATTTGTCTTTGACTCCAGATTGAACACATCCAGTTCTCTGAATTGTTCCTTATAGGGCTTGATTTCCAGATATTTTACCATCTTGAATACTCTCTTCTGGATATGCAATAAATTCATGGCTATTTTTCTAAAACTCTGGTATTTAGTACCTGACCCAGCACTCAAGCTGTGGCCTAGACTAGTATTACTATTATTTCTTTTAATCTGTCAATATCTCTCTCTCTCGGCATTACTTCGCGAACGAAGATTCAGGAAGGACTCATCCCACGCTTTTTACAAGCGCGTTGATGACTAAAAAGGCCAATCTGAGATAGGCAAGTTCGGTTGCAGAAAGCGCAGCAGAAAGTCTCCTTGGGTGATGTTTTTCCAAGTTGCGGTTCTTTCTGCGTTGTCGTTTCTCGAGACCCATTCGGCGTGTCTTCTCGAAGAGAGGCCGCAGCATTGTGGATAGTGCTTCTCCATGCCTCCCGATGTGAGGCCAGGGTGGACCATTGTTGGTGATCAATCTGGCCAAGCCTGAGATGTTGTTTCAGGGAGTCCTTATATCTCTTTTGGGGGGCGCCTCTCTTGCGCTGACCCGTGGCGAGTTCACCGTAGAGTAGTATCTTTGGGAGGCGGTGGTCCTCCATCCTAGAGACGTGTCCTGCCCAGCGCAGCTGTGTTCTCAATAGCATGGCCTCAATGCTGGTGATCCCTGCTTGCTCAAGGACAGCAACATTCGTCACATAGTCGGTCCAGTGTATATTTAGGGATTGTGCGAAGACAGCGCTGATGAAAGCGCCGAGGAGTCGTAGGTGTTGGCGATAGGTGACCCATGTTTCAGACCCATAGAGGAGAATGGACAGTATGATAGCTCTGTACACACTGATTTTGGTGCTTTGTCTCAGGTGCTTGTTGCTCCAGACTCTTTTGTGAAGCCTTCCGAATGCACTATATGCCTTTGATAATCTGTGATCTATCTCTTTGTCAATCTTGGCGTCTGAAGAGATGATGCTTCCCAGGTAGGTGAACTGCTGAACGGACTTAAGCACAGATGTGCCTATGCTGACGTGAGGATGGTGGTGTTCTTCCTGTGGTGCGGGCTGGTAGAGGACTTCTGTTTTCTTCAGGCTGACTTCCAGCCCAAACAGCTCTGCAGCTGTTGCAAAGCAGGATGTGAGGCGCTGCAGGGCTGCTTCTGAATGGGCGACAAGGGCAGCATCGTCAGCAAAAAGTAGCTCACGGACTAGATAGTTTAGAGTCTTAGTGCGAGCCCTCAGACGGCTTAAGTTGAACAAGCTACCATCAGTACGATAGCGTATATATATGCCGTCTTCTTCTTGTAGGTCTGCCATAGCCCTTTGGAGCATCATGCTGAAGAAGATTGTAAATAGGGTTGGTGCAAGAACACAACCTTGTTTCACTCCATTAGTTATGAGAAAGGGCTCCGAGAGAGCATCGCCATATCTGACTTGACCGTGCTGGCCCTCATGTAACAGGACAATCATTTTGAGGAACTTGGGGGACATCCTAGGCGTTCCAGGATCTGCCACAGACCTTTCCTGCTCACAGTGTCGAAGGCTTTGGTGAGGTCGACAAATGTTACATAGAGTCCTTTGTTCTGCTCTCTACATTTCTCTTGCAGTTGTCTAAGGGCAAAAACCATATCTGTGGTGCTCCTATTTGCTCTGAAGCCGCATTGGCTTTCAGGGAGAAGTTCTTCTGCAATAGCCGGAACTAATCTGTTCAGGAGTATCCTTGCAAGGATTTTTCCAGCAATGGAGAGCAGTGTTATACCTCGATAGTTTGAGCAATCGGATTTTGATCCCTTTTTCTTATACAGGGTGATGATAACTGCATCTCGGAGATCTATTATTTCTTTTAATCTGTCAATATACTTCTGTTGCTGTACTCTAGAATTTCACTAACTTGTTTTACTCTTTTCTCATGGTATTGACAGGTAGTCTTCTAAAGACTTCATTAGACAGTCTTGGAGCACTGTTTCCATGTGCTGCAGAAACATAGCCTCACGGAGGCCACCAGACATAATAACAAAACTTCTGGTGGGCCTCCGTTTATGCAGCGCATGGAAATAGAGCCCCAAGATTGTCTTCAGGAGTCAAGCGTTACTCACTTCATGATTGAAGAATGTGGAGGAAAGCGGGGAAAAGGTAGAATAAGATGCAAAAAGGATGTGAGATGGCTGGCCATCCCACAAGACAGGGTAAGACAGAAGGGAACAGGGTAAGATGATTCCCTATGCTTTCCCACTCTAAATGTGATGAGGTCCTACGACCTTTGCATTTTTCCTGTCATGCTGTAAAAGCAGGGGCATTCATCCTCTTATTGTACATATAATAAAATCTTTCTTGCTCCTGAAATTCATTTTTTGTCCAGTTTAACGATCTGTTAAAGTAATTTTGAACCCCAATTCCGTCTTCTCAGGTGCTAGCTATCCCTTCCAGTTCAATGTCATTGGTAAATTTGATCATCCCTAGTAATTTTTTTTATTCAAGCTATTTATACAATGTTGAATAATACTGGGCCAGGACAGACTCTGCACCATAATGTTGTATACACAAGGGAGAGACTCATGTGTTGGCTGGGCTACCAGAAGACAGACAGAATGTGTTTTGATTCCAGGTCTATTGCCAATTTGCAGGAACTTGATAAAACTGCATGTATGTTAGAGATGTTGTAGTATTCCAGAAACTCAGCTCAATAAAATGGTCCATTAATGAACCTATCCCTGCCCAAGAAATGTAATTCGATGATATGATCACACTATCACTTGTATTTTTTGTGTGTGTCAGGAGCAAATTGAGAAACTGCAAATTGCTTCTGGTGTGAGAGAATTGGCCGTTTGCAAAAACTGGACGTAACTTGTATTACTTTCATTGGAATGTATAGTCAGCTTTTGTTTGTGCGCTGGTTTTTTCCCCAAACGTGTGTTGTAATTTTGGACACGAGAGAATAATAATTTTAAAATAATAGTGAAATAAAATAAAATAAGGAAAACATACTAATATATTTATCACTTGTAGTTTGACATCAAAAGTGAGTGTGGACACACACACACACATTTATGCTAGTTAATATTATCCTTCTAGCTTATACATGATTGCTGAATACTTCTCGAAGTCACAACCCGGTTAAACAAAATAAACAGCCTCTTGTAATATCTATTTAATAGATCATATGAAGAATCTATGTTAATTTTTGGATTGTGAATACTTAAAAAATGTACGCCGCTTTGAACAATTTAAATCTAAGCTCTATGTAACCCTTTATAAATCAATAAAATAGTACATTAAAAGTTTGTTTTCATGGATCTTATTTTAAAATATTAAAATCACAACTACCTTGATTTTTAATCCATGGATAACAGGTGGCATTCAAATAAATCCTGTAATCCACATTGGGATGAGTGTCATGTAGCTTAACAGATGGTATCTGAGCAAATTCACTTGATAAATTCACTCACCTGATAAATCTCTTAACTGCCATTTGTTCTTTTTCATCTATTCATTGTTACATGCAATAGGATAGGTCCAACCTGTTCCCTTATCAAGCAGACCTTTGGAAGAATTAACTCCAGAGGCAGGTGACACAATCCTGTTTCTATGGAAAGACCAACACCCTCAAGTGTGATTGGGGACAGGAGCTCATAATGTAGGGCATTAGTTAGTTATGCAAAGAAGCCTAGGCATCAATTAGTCCAGAGCAGAAGTGGGGCTGCTTGGTCAAATGAGCAAACTGCAGTTAAAGCCACAAGTGCTGGGATTCCTTGTTTTCTGAAAGGAAATTAATGGGGTTGCAGAAGGCTAACAGACAACAGAACCCTAGCCAAAGCCACTCGCCCTGAACACACAAATGCCACGCATCCTGTGCACAGAAATCCAACTGAACCTTGGGCTTCCTCTTCTCCCAAATGCTTAAAATGTTAAAAATCATTGCTTAGTGTTGGATAGAATAAATTGGTAGACTGCTCTGGGTCATGTGTATACATTCAGCATCTTTCTTCGTTTTTTATTGTTCCAGGTAATAGCACAGAATGACAATTGTGAACTGTTAGCAGAAATTCAATGTTCATTGTGCTACCGTCATTTGTTTAACTTCTATTTATTTCCTAATGGATCCGTTCTTGAAATTTCTACCTCCCACCGCCCCCACCAATGAGACTTGAGGTCTATAACAATACAATACTATGAAAACAGTCTGGTTAAAAACATAAAACAGACTAACTGAGATATTTCTGCGGTATTCAGTAACTAGTAAAACCCTTAATAAACAAAGACAGGTTTTTTATGCAGCATCAAAACAGATTTCTTTTATAAAATCAATATAGCCACATGAATTTCAATTGCGATATTTTTTAGCTTGGCTTTGCTAGCTCAATGTACTAAAGTAGAATTTTCAGTAAAAAATGCAGATTCTAGAAAAGGAAATGTTTACCCGTTTTTACATGGAACCCAGAATAAAATATATGGAACTTAAAAATGTTTATTTAAAAATAGTTTTAATTTAAAAAGTCGCGTTAAGACGGATAGATCAAGAGCCTATTAAAGAGTCTTATAGACGATGTTCACTGAAAAGAAACTGAAAATTCACTGACAAAATAAAAGCGCCTCTTGAAAATCCGTTGTCCATTTGAGATGACCACAAAGCCTTCCACAAGTCGTACTGAAATAATGTCAATAGACATTAATTCCATAAGAAATAATATTCGTGGTTTGGCTTCAGCTTAATCCAATCTTAGGCATTCAAAACAAGAGAGGGAAAACAAATGATCGGAGGCAACGTTTGTGTGTGTGTGTGTGTTCACAGCAGGAGTGCTACATTCATGGAAATGGCCTTTCCATTCACAGAATTAAAGCTTTGGATCCAATCCAATAAAAGATGGAATACTTTGAAATTAAACTCCAGGAATGCTATGTATGCCATGCCAAGGAGAAAAATATTTATTGGCACAATCAATGATCAGTTTATGGGGAAAAACATAGAGGGGTGCATTTCAGTGCCCCCCACTGAACTTTAAAAAAATCATGTCTACCCCAGCTTTGCATAAACAATGGCTAAAGGGGGTCACAAACACACAAATCGCACATGAAGTATAAGCACTGGACCCCTCTATTGTTTGAACACTGTAGACAGTAAAGTTATTTCTTTATTGGGTCTATATAATGTCTATTTATTTATTTATTTACTTCACTTCTACCCTGCCTGTCTCGACCTGGGAGGGGGCTCAAGGCGGCTTACAAATCTGGTAAAAAGTCAATGCTCGCACAGGTAAACAATAAAACACACCTCATAAAATATAAACAATCTAAGCATATAAGCAATCAAAACACATAACAATATATCAAACACATTAAAACCACATATAAAACGAAGGGAAATGCAAGCTTTTCACATTTTTACCCATTGACATTTCAGTATAAATGTAGCTATGTTTGCTAGATGTTGTTGTTTTTTAATTTAAAAACAAAAACAAAACAAAACCAACGAAAACACTTGAATAATAGCTTTGAAAATCCCCCTCCCTCCCTGCTAAAATCACATTCTCCTGAGCTTGATGGGGGAAAATTGAAAAGCATTATGATGCGGCTGGATGTCAACCTTCTGGCATTACTTTTTTTGGACGGCGCAATGCATAGAAATAAAACAGAAGATAAATATTTTATATATCTTTTCACCCCGGTGCCTGGCCGCAACCAACCATTTTAAAAGAAAATTTGTTCTCTCCCTCCTCCCCTCTTTCCCCCCATTCATAGCTCGCCCAGCTCCTGTAAGGGCATGTATTACTCACTTCATTTTCCCCTGAAATACCTCTTTTGAAGTAAAAAAAATAAGAGGGAAAAGGAAAGGCTAGGGTTGACTCTGCAAGACCCCTGTATTTATTCACACTTATTGTGCATGACTGTAGACTGGTAAATCATATTAGCGGCCTGTCTCTCCATCAAGCTGCTACTTGCTTTCCAGCCCTGGGAAGGTTCAACAAATCAACAGGAGCACGGAAAACAGAACATCAGTCTAATCTAGTGTTTAAGGTGAAGTTTTCAAACCCAATCTAAGAAGATCTTTAAAGCAAGTAACAAGCTGAAGGGCTCAGAAGGTGGTATTGACAATGAAAGAGTGTTGAAATATTGAGAAGCGCAGCACTTGTGCATTTTTAATAACAAGAGGGTCAACAAGGACACAGCCCCCTCGGTGCCAGTAGTTGCCACTGACTATGGAAATTGCCACACCAGGGCCATAAACGCTTTCAGTTCATCAGCTTTCTTAAACACCCCTAAACCCCCTCGGAGGACCTTTAGTCTTGAATTAACAAACCAAAGCAATGAAAGAGGGTGCAGCTTGAATGGCTGGCATTGATCCCCAACTGTGTTCAGTGCAGCTACAGGCCCCTGAAAAAACTCTCTCCATTGTCAATAGAAATTGACAAACCCTCCTCTCCTAAATAGTACAGCTGAGCCAGGCTGGATCCTTGCAGCTGTAAAGGGCTCCACTCTCAGGGCCCCGCAGCATTAACAATGGAACAAGCATGAGCTCTTTGTCAGCCACAGCCTCGGCAATTTTCTAACAAGGATTAAAGTTGTTTCTCGGCAGTGCCGGTGAAAAGAGATTTAGCAACATACCGCGCTTTCTTCAAGGCAAGTTAAAGAGAAGTAGTTAAGGAATTTCATTATTCTGGCAACCATTGGAAATACAAAAACAAATACATTCAATATTCACAAGCCTTACCTCCCTGGTTTGCGCTGTTGCTCAAACCACTAATCTATCATGTTTGGAGGACGATTCAACTAAATGTTAACACTTGTCTCTGTAAACCGGACACTTCAGATATTCTTGGGCTTTACATTTGTCCCTCCCTGCCTCCCCCCTTGCTAAAGATGCAGCTGTCTGCTACCTGGAATGAACACTCAGTATGCACTAAAGCACACAAAGCCTCTGCTCTTAGCACTTGGATGTTCCTACATCTGAATTACTAGACTGCATAGGCGTTTTCTTGAGTTTGGCTCTTCTTGTAGCTGCTCACAGGAGACAGAATGAATTCCCTGATGGAGAAAGGGAACGGTAGAGGCATCCAAAGCTCAAAAGAATAGAATACCATTTTCTTTCTACCCGGGGGCACAATCCTGCAAGTGCTAAACTAAACATGGGCTGAACAACTGTCTCCGCCATTCTAAAGATTATTATGTGATTAGCAACTATAAGGCTCCTGGTAGGCCATCTTCAGGCTGAACAAAGGCCAAAACAACATGCTTTGTTTGAAAAAGACTTGTGCAGCAATAGCACAAGTCTACACAGTGTGTGTATAGCTAAATAAAGGACTTTGCCATTTTGGATACTGCACTGCTTGCTCGTGCTTGGCTGAACATATGAGAATTCAACACTGAGATAGCAGATTTAAGAGCAGACTCTGGGATTCCGAAATACTTTGGTATGATTGCATGGCTAATGGAGATATTAATTGAATCAAGTATGGGGAGAGGATGAGGAATCAAATGGAAATTTGACTGCTTCCTACACAGAGCTGAAACAACTAGCACAGCAGCTGAAAATAATCCTATATGGCTAACCATTCAATTTCTATAATATGCAATATTTTTTTATATTATATGAGAGCATTGTAAAAACTAATGTCAAAAAAGCTACCAACACCCTCCACTGAAAACAAGTTACACCATATTTTCCCTCATTTTCATTTGTCTTTCTCAAATATAAAAAATAGATATACAGGGATCTCATCTTACGATGCTGTGTATACATTTTACAACTGGTTCATATGGATGATTGACAGATGTAATGAGAAATTATACAGACATACCTCTCTGAATACTCAAGCTTCATTATCACCACCCACCATTTAAGTTTTGCGTGTATATTTTTAGCTTCTCGCCTTTAATAATCTTTGCACAATTAAATAATGTTTTCACATATAAGCAGCAAACAAACAAAAGGATGTATTTAAAAATTCTGTTTTTCATGGAGAGAATCTTGTAGACTGATTGAAAATTTTAAATACAGATCTTTCTTAATGGTTCAAAAGAAAATGGAAAACCGCTTACATTTTGCTAGAACCTTTTCCAAAATCAAAGACTAGAAAAACCTCCTGTTTGTACATGTGTGCAAGTCAACTATTTATAAAATTGTGTAATCATTGGCATCGAGTGCATATATATAGATTTGGACACTTTCCATTATGCATATGATGTTCAAAATTAATGGCCTGTTAAGTGCCCTATCGCCCTCGTGCAAAGTTTGCCTTCATAATTGAAACCTCTTATTAACTGCCAACAATTTCCATCAGGGCATGTAACCCTCCAATTATCCTCGATCAGATAACTTATAGTTTTCTGGTCTACAGTGAATACACTTGAAATTAATATTGTTTGAAAATGTGACTGCTTTTTTTTCTTTTGTAAAGTTAAACCACATCTGTTTAACTCTATGCCCGTGTCAGAATTAATTTTATGCAATTTTCTGTATGTTTGTTTGTAATTCTGGTAATTTTAAGATGATGACTTTGTTAATGTTGGTTTCTTTTTTCTTGGGGTGGGATTCCCATTGAAAGCCAGCAAGTTTTATTGGTTTGAGCATTGGATGAGAACCCTGGAAAATTTCTGCCCAGCTACAGAAAACACTGGGTGACCATTGGCAAGTCACACTCTCTTAACCTCAGAGGAAGGAAAACACAATCCTCCTTTGAACCCCCCCCCCCCAAGAAAACGTTGTGATAGGTTCACCTTAGGGGCTCCATAAGTAAAAAATGACTTGAAGGCACACAACATTTCCAAGAGAGATTAGCTTTGGAGAACATTCTGCCAATTTATATTATTTATTTATTTATTTATTTATTTGTTGGGACTTCTCGACCGCCGACTCCCAGGGGCTCGCGGCGGCTCACAGAGCCAGTGGCATAGTGCCATGGGTTAAAACAACAACATAGATATTATGGAATATCTATGACCATGGATTATAAATTCACAGGATTTCAACTGGACTTTAGAAGGCAAATAATCCTGGTATTGAAAGGAAGCAAAACTAGATTGAGAGAAGTGAAAATCAGGTTCATTTTCTAAGGATCCTGACCCTTTCACTTTTGGGGTTACTATAGTTCCAGGCTATAAACAATATGTCCTTGCTGCAGACATAGAGGAATTATTAGGATTATTCACCATAGTCGCTCTTGGTGTGCAGGCAGGAGAGATTTTGCCTTGAAGTCAAACTATGTTGACAGGTCCATTCCGTATACTTTCAAGGAGAGCTTTGGCTTTTAAGTCCATTCAAAACATTCCCAACTTTAAGAGTTTATCTGGAAAACAAGCAACTGACAGCCCACCCTTACATTTCTGTACTCTTGATCAAATCCACATTGGACCTATGGCAAAGCGCAGGAAGAGCAGCAACTCTGTATGTAGAGTTTATGTGTGAGATGACCTCCTATTTACATGTGCCAGAGTCAACTCAAGGAAGCCCTTAAGATCATATGGAAAACTCTTGTATGGGTGTATGGGAGTTCTTAGCTGCAAGGGGTTTGTTCAATAATAAGACACTGTTCTATTCACCTCCTCCCCTCTGTCCAATGATTATTCTGAAACCAAGTAGCTAAGAGTCTCAGGAGAGCCTTTTATGGGGTCACTTTTCCCTGAGATGAGAGTGCACTGGAAACTTGAGTGGACTTGTATAATAAATGACTTCTGGGTGCTCAAGAGATATCAAGGAAACACATGGTCTACTTCCCAAGGCAGAATCATTTCCAAATCTACAGTACTAGCTCTGAAGATGAAAACTTCCAAACTGGGCCCCATTCCCTTTGCAGACACTTATATCTAGACTTTGCCAAAATGACAGGAAAAATCTTTCTCAAAACTGGGGGTGTTTGGGATAGCTGGGGTGCATTTCTTTAGGTGAAAGACAGCAGAAATAGTTTCAGTTTTCTCCATTGCTACCCAAGAAGACCCTATAATGAATCTTGTTTGAATTTTCGAATCCAAAGTAGCTATAATTATAAAACACATCATCTTTTGCCATTAGAGCAAAAAAAACTCCAATATTCACAGATACACACATGCACGCTAGGTAACCAAATGGGCAGGCCTAGCAGCTCCTGCTATACATGTTTAATATCATATGAAAAAAGTTGGTGATGAAAAAAAGTCAGTAAAAATATAATGTAATAGCATGCAATCATATTTTTAAATTTAATTTGTGTGATTTTTGTTTGCATTTCAGATGTTCAAAAGAAAAACAGAAAGTCTTTGCTTGAAGGCAAACTCCAAGATTAATGTTTTATCCATGTCCTATATCTTCATGAGCATGTGAAAACAAAGATGGAGTACCATCAGAAAAAAGTCTCCAATAAATTTCATTCAGGATTACTCAGAGATACAGTAAATGCTGAAGAATAATTGAAATGATTTGGGGGGAAAGACTAGGAGACATGGGAAGGACTACTTCACAAATTCATTTCACAATTTTGGTTTCCCCCCAACTCTATAGAAAGCCAACATTTAAAAACCATTTAGCCCAAGAATTCACAAATTGGACTTATTGCAAGTTAGCTGACAATTTGAAGGGAGAAAAATTGCCGAAAACTATCAGCTTTTTGACACTTTTCCTATCTTCCAAGCTTTATTTTACTTCGAAAGGAGGAAAATTATCAATATTCTCTATTTTGTGGCGATGCTAAAACCCAACACAAAGCTACACAAAAACAATCTTACTATTACTGATGCAGTTTTAAATTGCACTTATTGTAATATGAATAGTACTATACATAGTTTGAGATTTTGGGATTTGTAGTGCAACTTCTGTAGCAACACAAAGAAAATTGGGACTGAGGGCTTTGGGAACTTGATTTCACAGCTTCTGGAAGGGAAATAGTTGGGAGATTTTGGGAATTCTAGTATATCCTCTGTAGCAACTCAAAGCAACCTGGGACACAGGGCTTTTGAATTTGATTTCACAGCTTCCTCCCCAACAGTCAGCTACAACACACAAGCGGCAAGTCTGCAAGGCTCGTAGGCAACAGGCCTGATCCCAGCTGTTCTCCACTTGCCCTGCTCTTCCCTTTCCAACCTCCCTTCCTTTTCCCTTCCTTGGCTCAGAATGAGCTTGTAAGGCATGAACAACCCTTTATATAGCGCAATGGCTGCCATGCCGAAACCACGTCCCTCTCCACATGTTCTCCCCTCATTGGATGGAGGCAAGCTTATCTATCTGAACACATCACCCCCTATGAACCCACCAGATACTTGAGATCGTCGTCGGAGGCCTTCTCTCGATCCCACCTGTTTCATAAGCACGTCTAGCGAGGACAAGAGATAGGGCCTTCTCTGTGGTGGCCCCTCGGCTATGGAACTCCCTACCAAGGGGTATTAGATCAGCTCCCTCCCTACTGACCTTTCAAAAAAACCCCTGAAAACATGACTTTTTCAGCAAGCCTTTGGAACCTCAGTATAATTCAGACAAACTTGAATTGGAAAATGACTTAGGAACGGCTATGATGATGGAACGGATGAGAACTGAACACGAAGACATAGTTTTAAATTTTTATTGCTTGCTGTTTTTATGCTTTTAAATGCTTTGAGATGTTTTTAGTTGTTAATGTATTATTTTATATATGGCATCGAATTGTGCCAACTTGTTCGCCACCCTGAGTCGCTTTCGGGCTGATATGGGTGGGGTAGAAATAGTGCAAATAAATAAATAAATAAGCATCCTGCTGCTTGTCTCCAAATGCTGAGTCATTTCCGACTCATTTCCTGAGTCAGAATAAAGATGGTGACACTGGCTTCGGGAGGGCAAGGATACTTTTGGTTTCTGAAAAAAATCAAAATTGCTTCAAAAAAGGTATTTATTCCTAATTTCTTCTGAATAACGAAGGATCAGACTGGATCTAACCATGCCTAGTAAGCAACCAAAGCTTAAAATAGTGCAATGAAATATTTACTAATAGCTTATTTGTTTCCACATTTAGTCGTTTTGGTCATGCATTGAAAACAAATTCTGGGAAGAATATTCTGACAACAATCCTAGAACAGTTGTATAAATTATGTGAGCATTTATATCAAAGAATTATTGCAGTTTGACAACACTTTAACTGTCATGGTTCTTTGCTATGAAATCATGGGTGTCGTAGTTTTACATGATCTTTAGCCTTCTCTCCCAGAGTACAGGTGCTCCACCAAACTGCAAATCCCAGGATTCCACAGCACTGAGCTAAAGCAGTTAAAATTATTTCAAACTGCATTACTTCTATAGTGTTGATGAACCCTATATGTTCCTTGTCAACAGAGAAGGAAGTCTAGAATGGAGGAACAACTGCTAGAGGTGTGTACACATCCATCTACTCTGTTATCTTTCCTCCATGGAGCAAAAGGTAGTGTACAAGATGATCTTCCCCATTTCCCCCCTTTCATTCACCATGTAAGGTGGGCCAAATCAAGGTAAGTGAGTGCTTCATAGTGAAAATGGGATTTGAATTTGGTCTTTCCAGTCCTAATCCAACACTAACGCAGGAGTGTACAACAATTGGAAGACTAGGAGGTGAACTAACCCTCCAGAAAACCTTGAACAAAATCCTAAAAAAACCCCCAAACAAAGCCACCCCCCTCCCGAAATAAAACCCCTTTAATCCCCAAAATGATGCCATGTTTGGGGGCCTTCTTGGTGTCTATAGAGCTTTTGGGACATTTTGAGAAAAGTGATTGAAAATTTTCACAACATTTTGTTTTGAAACATTTCCACATGTTTGGAGTCTTCAAACATGTAGAAATGCCCTCTATATCCTCCAGAGATAATTTTGGAACACAATGTTTTCAAAGATTTCTGGGTTTTTTATTCTGTGGTTTGGGGGTGCCTTGGATGTTGTCTGCATTTTGTCCACCCCTGTCCTAATTAGTTTCCCACTCTCAATTTCTTTCTTTCTTTCTTTCTTTCTTTCTTTCTTTCTTTCTTTCTTTCTTTCTTCGTATTTGTTCACCGCCCCTCCCAATGGCTCGGGGCGGCTTACAACACAGTCATAAAACAGCCAAGCACTAATAAAAAATTAAAACACAGTTAAAACTACAATTAAATACAAATATTAAAACTGCAATTAATAACAGGTTAGGATCACAATAGCAGCACATCACCAAAGTCATGTAATAACTATGACTATTTCTTTTTCTCCACTCTCTGGATTCTTTTTCCTTTCCTTTCCTCTCTCGTAAGAGAGCTGTAAATGATGGTACGGATGCTTATGCTTATGAACTATGGGCCATTTGGTATAATTTCTGGTGTGTTTTTCCTAACTTAGAGGTAAGTCATTACTTTTCATTGAAGGCAGAAAAAAAGATTTGACAGACAGTAATACCTTCTTTATACAATAAATTTCTCACCTCACTGCATTTCAAGTGGCAAATTGGAAGTTTAGATGTCAATTTCTGTCTACAGTTATTTGTCTTTTTTCATCTACATTACATTTTAAAATTAGTAGCATACCTTTGTATACTCAAGACAGAAGATATAGCTGGTTAAATTCCAAAAGCTTCAAAATGAATCAGAGAACTAATAATAATTTTCATATATTGGCATCAAAAAAGATCAGTTGGGCCCAATATTCTTATTTAGAGTGTGTGATCTCCAAATGTTAACAACTAAAGTCCCTTGGAAGTTGTGGCTTATCAACTTGAGGAAGAAAAAAAAGGAAAAGTATAATGAATTTTTATTTAGTCACATTCTCTCCATTACTTATGCCAGGGTTGGGAAATGTGTGGTTCTTCAGATGTTAGAGGAGTGCACATTCAATTAACAATGACCAATGGCAAGAGATGATCAACCCAGAATACATTAATTCATGTTTGAAGCTAAGCAGATTCAGGCATAATTTGCACTTGAATGGAGACCATCATAGACCATCATGGATCTCCAAGTAGAGGCAGGTGGACCAAAGGCTGGACTCAGTATAGGGCAGCTTCTTATATCCTAATTCAGATCACTGATGGTTGTTAGAGGTTTGTTTTATATTTATTTATTTATTTATTCGCATTTATGCGTCGCCACTCTCAAGGCGGCACGAGGCGACTCACAGCCAAAAATCGCACAATAAAATACGATAAAAACACAGCAAAATACGGTAAAATACAATAAAAATACAATATTGTATTGATTGATTGATTGATTTTATTATTTATGAGTCGCCCTCCACGTCAGTGCTCCGGGCGACTTACACACAAAAACACATAAAAGAATTCAATAGTTAAAAGCTAAAAGAATAAAAAGATTAATTAAAATAGTTCCAGTAGCTCAGGCTAAGTCTGGGAGGTGTCCTTAGCCATAAGCCTTTCGGAAGAGCCAGGTCTTCAGTGCGGTCAGGAACTGGGGCATGTCCCAGATAGCTCTCTGATCCGCCGGCATCAAGTTCCAAAGGACAGGGGCCGCGATGGAAAAAGCTCTCCGTCTCGTGGTGTCGAGGCGGGCCTCACTCACACCATGATGTGTGGTTGTTTTTATATTGCTTGAATTTATTTTTATGAATTTTGTGTTTTAACTATATCGAATTTGGGCTTGCCCTCATGTAAGTCGTCCTGAGTCCCGTTCAGATGAATTTTCACCATTCAGATGAATTTGTCTGATCAAGTGGTTCCCAATCTTTTTTTTTGATCAGGGACCACTTTGATCAGGGACCACTCTCCAACATTAGTACCAAAAGGGTTATGAATCAGTTTTTGGTCAGCTTTAGATTTGATTTGGTTATTTGGGGTGCTGATTCAGAAAATTGTATTGGATAGACCACATCAGCTCTAGTTTCCGATACAGAAATCACCATCTGTTCACCCGCAGAAAACCATATTTAATAATTTAAAGCTGATGTGGACTATCCAAGGGAGCAACAGGGAAGGAGTGGCAGGTGGCACAAAAGGAGTGGAAATAAAATAATAAATAAATAGGAAGGAAGCTTGTGGACCAGATTTTTGTCTTCACAGCCCACTGGTGGTCCGCAGCCCACAGGTTAAGAACCACTGCTGTAAGTAGTGCAGAAGCTATTGTGCCAAAATTTTAATGGTAGCTTTTACTTTCCAGTAAGCAGCTTTTACAGATGTTCAATTCTTTCATCCTCCTCAAGTACAGTCATTACTCCTGAACAAATAAGAAGATCCTTTCTGGCTCACTGTTCTCACAGTCAGCCTCCAAAACAAGCCGATATCTTGTTATTCTGCTAAATACTACTAATTAGTTTGAACCGCAAAATCACTGCTTGGTGCTATGCTATTTTTGTCTTTGAGGTTCTCCAACACACTTATCACTTTACCCTACCTTTGCTACAAAATCACAGGCAGCCTGCATACTACTAGGAAGCTCCTCTCCCCTGCCTGAAATCTTTCCTTTATTTCCAGGCAAAATGGAGACACAACAAGAGAAAAATTATAAGCTCAAACAAGAAATAGATATAAAGAATACTATTTGTTTTAAAACAACTGTCATAATTTTTAGTCAAAAAATTATGGGATAGGATTTCAAATATTCACACTGGTTTGCATGGTGCAGGGACAACCTCTTTCCTTACTATTAAAGGGTTTGATAGTATCTGAATGGAGCAGATTATGGTGTGCATTTATGTGAGTTTTGAAGAACCCACAAAACCCGAGCTGAAGGTGGCAGCATTTGACTCCTGGGGATTCTTCCTCTCCACCTTCGCCATCACACCGTACTGTGTTCGTCAAGGTCCACAGACCTTCATATAACATTGTTTTGTGGAACCAGAGTGGGATTTGGTTTTGAAAACCTGGGTCAACTTATTTACAGGTTTATGCAAGAACTATAGTTTAAACCTTATCAAAAAGTGGCCCATCCCCTTCTCTGGATAGAATGGTGAAAGGTAAGATCTTAGTCCGTTCTAAGAGAACCTAATATGTTTATGTGGAAACTGCCAGACAGATAGCACTATCAATCAAAAGATATACTAGCAATATTTTGTGTCTTTCTCCAATGTGGATTTTTTTTGTAGAATGAAAAAAGAAAGAAGCCGTGGTAAGAAAATTCAGGGATGCTGCAAACCTTTTCTGGATATTCCATAAGGGCCCTTGAAACAGGCAGGGTGATTGTGTAGGACAAAAGCTTGTTCTCAAACGGAATTTTGTGAAAGAATATATTCTTTTTACAAAAGAAATGCTGCCGCTGGAAATATTGATGAACACATATTTACACACAGGTACAAGCACAAGCTCACATATACTATACTGGTAAGGAGACTAAAAGTACACAGTTGGTTTCAGAAACAGAATCTTCCCCTGCTGATTAAGTGTGTGTATATTTACAGTTCATGAAGAAATCAATAAATCCTCGATGGTGCCTGTGCTTGGCACTTTGTGGTGGAAAAATATGACCTAAGACAATCCAAATGGTAGAGATGTTATTGATTTTTCCTCACTGCACATAATAAGAAGGCTGCAGGCCCAGTTAACACTCTCCAACTGTTTCACCTACAGTTTCAGAGCTATTACTGTTGGATATATCCCATTGATCTCAGTAAGGTGCTATAGTTTTTAAAGTCACGCAAATAAAAGGAATCTGAAATGATGAATTACTCTTTTGCATGCTCAGACCAAATGACATATGGGTTGTTTTCAATTATTTTTTTCTACTATTGAGTGATCAAAGAGCCTCTGTGCTCTTTTAGAGGCCTACATTCAGTTGCTGGTCCAAACAAGGAGCAGCATACTGAACATAGGGGTTCAAGTGCAGCGTGACAAGTACAGTGTGGCCCCCATATCCACAGGGGATACGGTCCTAAATTTACTGTGGGAATTCAAGACCACTGATAATAGTGAACCATATTGCAGGAAATGACTTCTGGCAAAAGCCTACCATAGGCTTGAACTGGAGCGTCTAGATAGAAAATGCCTAGAGTAAGCACCTTTTCAGCATTTCTGGATCCTCCAGTGAGACTCCATGCTCAACTTCTAGGGAGAAGCATACTATAGGTTCATGATGGAGGACTTAAAAATGTCTAGAGAACAGCTGATCCCATGGATAAGGTTGTACTGTACTGACATATCAGCAGTTGTTTCAATGGGTTTACATGGTTGATACACATGACTGATTGTATACCTTAGAATATCAAAATTTATGAATTTTACTATTATGAGGTTTTTAAAAATAAGATTCTTTAAAAATATAAAAAACAGGGTTGTTTAAGATTTCTTTAATTTTAATACTGTTAATACTGTTACCATTTCATTCTGAAATTTACTTTAGAAAATGTGTAGGACTAAAATGGCAAAAATGGTCACTTTACTGAACAGACACTGCATTTCAACGGGGCACTCTCTCTTCTTTAGTAAGATGCTAAATATATTTTAATCAGAATTAAGAGATTTATTTTTTTAATTGAATAACAAATTAAATTGTTACTCATCCTGAAATCTTAATGCAATATTATATAATTTTCTACCAACATTTTACTTTTTATTTTAAACACAAGTTTTAAATAAAAAATAGTCTTCCCTCCCCACACCCAAAAGATCTCCAAAACCCGAATTTTATAATTAGCAAGCACACATTACCCATTAAACTAAAAACATTATATTTTAATCCTTCATTTTTAATCATTTTGGATTTATATTCTATTGTTGTTATATGTATGTTGATCTTTTTATCCTGTGTTTAGATATATGCATTGCCAGACTTACCGGGCAAGGCCTGTTGTGGTGGGGGCGCCCTCCCGCAGGCCAAGATGGTGGCAGGGGGCTTCTCCTTCCCAGAAGCCCCTTGCGTGGTGCGAAGTTTCCTACCTCTCAGCAGTTGGGCCTATCAGCGGCCGACCCCTCCCAGGGCAGTGGCCTGGCAAGGGGCTGGCCATTCCCCCCATCCTGCAGCCTCAAAAGGGCTGTGCAGGGCCTGATGGGCACCAGACGTGCTTCGGTTTGTTATATGTATTTTGCTGTAAATATTTTATGTTGATCTGTTTTGACTATGTTGTATCTTGTCTCGAGTTGTTAGGGGAGGCTATCATTAATTTATAAAAACATACAAAATCTTTGCCAGTATCCTAGCTGAAAGGCTAAAAATTTGGCTCAATGAATTTATTTATTTATTTATTATTCAAATTTGCTAAACCGCCCCTCCCCAAGGCTCAGGGCAGTTTCCAACATAGTAAAATTACAAGGACAGCTTAAAAACATCATAAAAACATTCCTAAAACAGTCAATTACATCAGAAAATATCACAATAGATCAGTGAGACCAATCTTCAATGCAGAGGCGGCATATTGGGTGGCGAGGCTTGATGTTAAAATGCCAATCATTCGCCAAATTGATAGACCATGATCAAAATGTTTTTTTACCCAATAGACAAATCAAAGACAATGTCAGAACAGTGATAGACTTAATTGAATACTATGAATCAAACCCCCCAAAAGAAGTGGCCTTTCTAGCACTGGATGTGGAGAAGGCCTTTGACAATTTGAACTGGGATTTTTTCCAACTTTTAATGAAGGAGATTGATATAGGACATCAATTTCAGAACGCTATTGGAGCAATCTACAAAACACAAAGAGCAAAAATCTGGATAAATGGTCAACCAACAGAGAGTTTCAAAATACAAAAGGGCACAAGGCAGGGATGCCCGCTCTCACCATTGATTTTTATAATGTTCATAGAAATATTATTGAGAAAGATTCGAGAAGATAAGCTGCTAAAGAGCCCAAGTATAGGAAAACAAATATACAAAGTAAAAACCTTTGCAGACGACCTAATATGTTTTATCGAAAACCCCAGAGAAAATATTACGACCTGGATACATTAATTGAAGATTTTGGAGGATTGGCTGGACTGAAAATACCGTATTTTTCGCACCATAAGACGCAGTTTTTTTCTTCTCAAAGTAGGAAGAAAAATCAGCTGCGTCTTATGGAGTGAAGATGCAGGCAGGGGGGGGAGGCGCTGGAGCAGAGGGGGGGCGGCGATATACTCACGCTATATTCGCACCCCCCGGCGGCTCCCGGTGGCTCCCCGCTGTGCCCGCGCATGCCCTGACTCCCGCCGCCATGTCGCCGCAGCCAGCCGGCGGCGCGGAGGAACGGGGGCGGAAGAGGGACTCACGGGGCGGGCTCGCCGCTCACGGACCCGAGGAGGAGCAGGAGGAGGGGAGGCCACGAGGGCGGCCCCCACGGAGATGCAGCGGCAGCAGCAGCGGCAGCAGCGGAAGGGCCCGAAGCCAGAGGCGCATCTTCGTGACATCACTTCGTCGCGCCTCTGCCGAGGAGGAAGGGGAGGAAGGCCTCTTCCTCCTTCCCTCCCTCCCTCCAGCCTCTCTTCCGGGCCTCATTACAGTGCGCGGCCGGCGAGGCCTTCCTCCCCTTCCTCCTCGGCAGAGGCGAGACGAAGTGACGTCACGAAGATGCGCCTCTGGCTTCGGGCCCTTCCGCTGCTGCTGCCGCTGCGTCCCCGTGGGGGCCGCCCTCGTGGCCTCCCCCCCTCCTGCTCCTCCTTGGGTCCGTGAGCGGTGAGCCCGCCCCGTGAGTCCCCTCTTACGCCCCCGTTCCTCCGCGCCGCCGGCTGACTGCGGCGACACGGCGGCGGGAGTCTGGGCATGGGCGGGTGCATCGGGGAGCCGCCGGGGGGGGGGGTGCGAATATAGCGTGAGTATATCGCCACCCCCCCTCTGCTCCAGCGCCTCCCCCCTCCATATTAGTGTCTCATATAGTAGCCAGCCCCCATTTTTTTCCCAATTTTCCTCCTCTAAAATCTAGGTGCGTCTTATCAGCAGGTGCGCCTTATTGTGCGAAAAATACGGTAAATAGAAAAAAGACAAAAATATTAACTAAAAATATGTCCAAAAACAGTCAAGAGATTCTGGGAAAAACAACAGACATGCAGATTACGTTGGTGATTAAATACCTTGGGATACAAATTACAGCTAAAAACTCACAATTGCTAAATAACAATTATGAGGTATTATGGAAAAAGATCGAAAAAGATTTGGACTAATGGAAAAATCTGAAGCTTTCCTTCATGGGCAGAATAGCAGCAATTAAGATGAATATATTGCCACGATTGCTATATTTATTCCAAAATATACCAATCATCAAGACGAACAAAATATTTGAAAACTGGAACAAGGACATATTAAAATTCATATGGGAGAAAAAGAAACCAAGAATTAAATATAAAATATTGACAGACAGTAAGAGAAGAGGAGGACTTGGCCTACCAGACATGAAGCTATACTTTGAAGCATGTGGATTGGCATGGCTGAAAGATTGGATAGAATTAAAGTGAGAAAAAATGTTAACGTTGGAGGGTTTCGACCTAAGAACTGGATGGCATGGACATCTTTGGTATGAAAAAAATAAGGTGGAAAAGAATTTCAAGAAGCTAACCAGAGAAGATTATTAGGATGGAAAGAATGGCCAACATATGAAGATATAACAATGAAAAGAGAAGGGCAAAGACAGCTTAAATCAAAGGAAGAGCTACAGGATATATATAAAAATTTAACATGGCTTCATTTTTTATAAATTAAATAATATTATAAAAAGGATGAACAGAAAGGATTTGTGGAAAAAGAAGACTTCTGGAAGGCTCTAATAACAAATGAAAGAAAAATAATAAAGATATATTCCAAATTATTGGAATAGTCTACTGAGACAGAGCTAGTGAAAAATGTAGGGTCAAATGGGCCAGAAATATGGTATATAACACCACAGAAGCTAGGTCTAATGTATAAAGTAACAGAAAACAAATGTTGGAAATGTGAAGCACAAACCGGAACTATTTTTCATATGTGGTGGACTTGTCAGAGAGAGAAAAGGTATTGGAAATCAATACAGGACAGTATTCAAAGTATTCTGCATATTGCTATGGAATTAAAACCAGAATATTTCCTATTAGGAATAACAGAAGATGATTTAATATCAGACAAGAACATGGACAAATTATTTACCTATATGACTACAGCAGCAAGAATAGTTTATGCAAAAAATTGGAAATGCAAAGAAATACCAACAAAAGAAGATTGGGAGAATAAAATATGGGAAATAATGGATATGGATACGCTTACCTTTTATTTGAAAGATTCAGAGGGAAAAGCATTAATAAGGACAGATTGGACATTATTTAAGAACTATATGAAGACCTGACAGACCCGACAGAACCCCTAAATTATAAGGAATGGAAATAATAATAAGAAAATAAAGAAGAAGAAATGTAAAGAAAGAAGTGACCAAAAAGCTAATGACTAAATTGGAACTGAATCAGTAAATATAATTAACCAGCAAAGAAAGAAGATGGAAGTCAAAGAAACACCCCTTTTCTATCTTTTCTCACTACCCTAGCCCTCCATTTACCTCCCAAGTTCCCTTATCAATCCTTAACCAGAGTCACCTATTTCTTCTCCCTTTTCCTTTACCATTACTTACCACCCCAACTATCCGTGCTTTTCCCTCCCTACATCCCTTACTCTTTCTTTTTATCATATATGTATTAAAAACTCTAATAAAATTATTAAATTATTAAAACAAAAACACGTTATGCTCACATTACCTTTGAATATAATATTTTATAGTTTTCTGCCTAAATGTTACTTCCAAGATTTAACTTTGATTCTCTCTCATACATATAAGTCTTCCTGCTTCTTAGAGGATTTTTGTTCATCATTTGTGGAGAAATTTAAAGATGCCATATACTGTAAATGACATGATTGGGCTTGTGAAAAGGAAGTAGCATCATTCATTTAAAGGTGCAACCTGCTGATCGAATTATGATTTACGTGGGATGGATGCTTGCTCAGAGAAAATTATTCCCTTGTGTTCTCAGCCTGACAGCTGGGTCACTGCAGTAGTTCAAGGAGAGCCAAGAGACAGAGAAAAGCCTAAGGACCACTTCTAATCGAGCTAGCTGGCAATAGAAACTAAACATTATTTGTTTATTATTCGCTTTGACTTTGGGACAGAATATATCCCTCTCCACCCTCAAATGATACAAAACAAACAAACAAATAATTCAAAACCAATCCTTAAATTGTGGAAATGTAAGGCTATTAGGACAAATAAGGATATACGAGCAATCTTAAATAGATGCCTATTTACAACTGAGGTATAAAAACTGTTGGGGAGTATCTTATGGATGCAATTTACTAAACAAGCAAAAGTTAACTTTAAGCACAGTAAAAAGACCTAAAACCAATAATTACTAGACTGAGAATCATAGAAAAAACAATGCAATCATTAAAAAAATACATTGCAGTCTTCAATGTTCTCCTTCAGGGCTTCAAGAACCAAAGGATTCCAGTTATTTTCTCTTGCAGGAGAGTCCTTTCTCTCACCACTTACTCAACAGTTAGTCAGATATTCTATGGTCAGTGAGCATCTTTCTGGTCTCAAAGGGATGGCTGAAGAACTCTATCCTAAATGAGAGATTCTGAACTAAAGAGGTTCCAATGGTCATTGGATTTCAATTCCCAGAATCCTTGATGTTGGCCATTCTGACTTGGGCATCTGGGTAAGTCAAATAATATTTGGAGCCTCATCTACTGAGAAACACTGGAGTGAGGCAGTAACTAAGTTCCTAGATAAATAACATCAATCCTTGTTGGGTAGGCATTGTGATGGAAAATCCCATAATATTTTTTTTTATCCCCAACACATTTATTTACTTTGTGATTTTCTTTTACATTTCAAATGGAAGTTCTTTTGGATTTCAGAGGTGAAATTTTGAAGATGGTTGATGGAGAGAACAAATCCATCAAGTACTTTTGAGAGTTGCCAGGTGTCTGTAATTATAAAAGGTGTCAAGAATCAGAGTGCCATAGAGGTTTGAGAGTTGTACTACTACTTTGGAGATCAGGGTTCAAATTCCTGCTTAATCCATTGGAGACTCTGGGCAAGTCACGTACTCTCAGCCTCAGAAAATCCTGTAATAGAGTTGCCTTGGGATTGCCATAAATTGGACATGACTTGAAGGCACATTTGCAGTCTGTATATAAGGGCCAAAATGTGTCCCATACAGGGCTAGCAAGTATCTCTTAGTACATACAGATGTCCCCTATATGAAGGCTAGAAAGTCTTTGTTTTTATAGACTGAATGAAATTCTAAAAAATCCTATATTTTGGGATGCAGGCCCTTCAGAAAGTTAGTAATGTGTGTATCATGTAATTTCTACATGAGGACAATATGTTAATTTGTTTTTGAGAGAATACATGGCCAAGTTAACAGAAAACAATACTTCCATTTGGTATTTAGGTAGAACACAAACTTGTTAGTAGTTTCCCCCCCTGCGAATCCTGTATGTTGTGAATGTCAACTGTTCTTAACACTGAAAACCTGATAATATTAAGTTACTACTTTACCTTCTTTTAGTTTGGTTTGCAAAGAAGTACTACAAGCCGCACCAAGATAAAAGCTAGTTGTTCCCAAGAGCGTTTGGTGGATTGTGCTTTGTGTTTGTGCACACGTACAAATATGTGTGAGGTGCCTTCTCACATAACAGTCTGTTAACATGTTTGAAAATGTACAAGATTTGCTCTTTCATGCTTTATGAGGGAAACCTGATGGTACAAAGACTGTTAAAAGGAAGCAATTTGGGGGTTTCCCCCCCAATTAAGTAGAAAAATAAATCTCTAACCAATCCTTATTTTTGTTTCCAACAGTAGATGAAATAAATACAAGCATTAAAAACAGGAACAATCAAAGGTAAGTTAAAGCTCAGTAAAAAGTAGTGACAAATTTGAGCACTGCTCAGCTTTTGAATGGTTTTTCCTGCTTCTCAGTTCTTTTAAATGGTTTTATTTGGCAGGGAGGTTTTTTCTTAATTAGTCACAGCTAATTAGTGTTCTGGCATAGACAAGTAATCAGAAATGTCAGAGCTGCAAGGCTACATCTCCCTAATCCTTTGATAATAATTTAGCCTCCTGGGAGGGCTTCAAGCTGTGGTAAGTAGTGGTCGACAATAAGGCAAAATTAGGTGGGTAGCCGACCATTAGGACAGAAAAATAAAAAGCCCTACTAAGTCCTGCTGAGCACCATCAGGCAACTAACTACATTGCCAGATGAGGTGCCTGTTTAAGCCGGTGTTGTTAATTAGCTGATTCTACCAGGCCAGGTGCACCAGGCAATAAATAAATAAAAATATAATAAAATAAGTGTCTCTTTTTGGGTTTGTGCCAAGTGACAGTTATGTTCTTACCCAGTGTCTTGAAACTTGATAGGAGAAGTCCACATATTTCTGAAAGATTATTTTGACTTCTCCAAGAAATAAGCGGCTCAATGCACTACAGTGCATTGTCCTGCGGAGTTTCTTGAGGGAATTAGGTATGCTTCTCTCAAATTTCCCGGACCGTCATTCTTATGCAGGTTCTGGGATTCAAGGAGAGGACTTTTAAGAGTCCTCCACCCAGTCTCAACTTGCAGGAGCTGCCCTGGTGTATAATTGAGATCAAACGGATAATCATTGTGAAAAGCCTGAATCTACTACTAATAATTTTATGTCAAAAATGAAGATGACGGACTGAAACTAACTTGAGACGATAATTGGAGAAGGAGTTGCTTTGAGAATGCTCTTTATAGCTTGAAAAAGAGAGGTGGGAGATGAGGGGGAGAAAAAAAAAGAATAGCCATCCAAGCTACTCTGATGAATGTGAAGCAGCACAATTGTATTGTAGGATGGAAAAACAATCCTGATGTTATAGGCCTGTTCACAAAAAATATTACTGGAAAAAAAATCCAGTTTTATGAGTTATGGCTGGAGCTGGTTGTGAGTGTAGAAAATTTGAGTTCCAGACCTCCATAACAACGAAACTGTCTTGATATTTTTTTTGGAATGAATAAAGGCTTGAAATGTTTCCTAAACAGTGATGAAGTTAGGCAGCAAATTCCTTGAAGCAGGGCTAGAATAAGGTAGCAATTAATTACTGTATAACTAAGAATGTTTACCTATTTTTTTCATATTACAGCAGACTATAGTAAAATAAAACCGACTTCTGCCAAAGTGTATCAGCGAATTTACACTGTGCAAGGCCATTCTATGTTGTTAAAAGCTGCCATGTGTTAAATGTTATTGGCATTTAATTCAAATTACTGTTTTGTCACAAAATCATGGAGCCATCTGTTTCTTTGGGCGCAAAAAAATAAACATTTAAATGCACATCTAGACTGGTTATGACCATGTCAAGAGGACTGTTAATATATAAGTGTATTTAACACAAAAGCATTGCTTGAACTACAGAACCAAGGTCAAAAAAAGGGTGAAATGAGTACAAGTACATTTTATGCATTAGTTGCCCTAGTACCTAGGAGTCAATGTATTCTGCAAGCTAAATTTCCAGGTCACACACACTGTATCATACTGATTGAAGCTGTTAGATATATTTGGGCAGAGATTTTGCATTTGATGGCTTTTATTTTCATGAAGAAGACTTTTCTGTTAAAACATCAGGAAAGATAGTGAAACCATGAAGGCTTTCCTATACCTTGACTCAGTCATTAACAAAATGGAGAAAACTGACAGGAGGAAAATCAACTCATTTGAAAGGGGGTGTTGGAGAAAGGTTCTGTGGATACCATGTGCTGCTAAAAATGGAAATGGTGTTAGAGCAAATCATGTCAAATTATCATTAGAAGTGTAGATGACTAAGCTGAAGTTGTTCTTTGGACATCTCAAGAGACAATGTGAATCACTGGAAAAGATGATAATGCTTGGTAAAGTAGAAGGCAGTTGGAAATGAGGAAAACTATACTTCATGTGAATTGATTCAATCAAGGAAGCCACTGCCCGGAACTTGCAAGACTTGAGTTGATGACTGAGAATAATTGTGTTGCTGTAAGCCAAACTTAACTTGATGGTACGTAGATAGAAACTGTAATCAACAGTGGGTGTCTACAGCCCACAATACTTTATCAATATTAGAACATGTGGGAAGACATACCTGCAAATCAGTGTTCAGATTTGCACCTTGACATTTTTCTAGATTTACTGTTGTGTGGAAGATGAATGTCTAGAAGTGTCTATCTCTTGATCTCCCTAGTGATTAAAGTATATCTTTTTTTTTTTAGACCTAGGAACTATCTCCCTGCTTTCACAGTATTATTGGAAGAGTTGCTTTGGGAAAATGTGACATAAAATAAAATAACACATTTGGTCAAGAATTTATGTAGAATGCAGGGCAGATTAACAATTGCATAAATCACTACAAAATAGCTTCTGGACATTTAACCAGCATTGTGCTGGGTTGGATCTAGAAAATTTTTACCAGTTTGAGCTGACATAGAGGTTTTCTATCTCTTCTTCCATTACAGGCTGCTATTATTTTACTATTCATGGTCTAAATATTTGGGCATTAGAGTATTACTTTGGGTGGCTGTTCCTTCACTATGGAAGGACTGAAAACTCTGGGCAATTAGAAAGTTGCCTTCTTCTTGAGGAAGGCAGTGTTGAAGACTCCACAAAGTTTTCAAGTTTGCATACTTTTACTCAGTATTTGATTTGACGAATAAATCAGAATTGATCAGAAGAGAGATCACAGTCCAGTGGTAGCCTATTTCTGGAGGACAAGCTAATTCCTTCTGATTGACCAGATGTAACTAGTTTAAATTCGGGGAAGGAACTTCTTAACACTTATAAGCAACAGTCTATATTCAGAATAACATCAATTAATTATAACTTAAGTATTACAATATGTAGAGTGTTAGATATTCACACACAAACATTATCTTCCTGCTTATTTTGCAAATGATAATATGTCAGATTTATATATGACACAAAGAAACGCTTCAGTAAAAAAGTACATGGATCAGATAGTTTTCTATAGAAATAACATTTTTAATGAGCAACATTCACCTATACCTTATGACCCGGTTAACACCAGCTAATTTTATATTTTAAAAATCAGATACTTCAGCATCTCATTTAATAAGTGTAATGCCAATTAAAACTCTACTGGAACAAGTAGAACTTTACTAGCATTTAACCAACACACGAGAAAGCTTTCTAAGAAAGCTTTAAGAAAAAAAAATCTTGTATCTTTTTTTTACTTCAATAAACACCTATTCATTTTCCTTCTGCTTCCTCTACTACTATACTTTGAATCTAATTGATAAAGGGTGATGTATATACTTAAAATGAAATGTAACACAAGAAGAATAAAACTGTAAGTTAATGCTAAAGACAAAAAGGCCACAAGCAGAAAAGACACAACAAAAAGTTTAGATTAAAAGAAGTTTTGAGCTGCAGTAAAACTGCAATGTTGGTACCTGTTATACCTTCATAGGTACCAGAGTGAGAATGCCACTGTCAAACAAACTCTTACTTATATATAGGATATCAACAGATAGTTGGAGAAAATTGCTCTTGCCCATCTTGGGTTTCACTTAGGTATACACACAAACACACACACACGCTCTTGTATAAATGTGGGCACCAAACCATCTAGGACTTTTAAATAGAAATCACTGAGTGTAATCCTACCTAAAACATGTTGATCCTCAATTTTCCATATATGAGAACTACAGGATCCCCATTATTGTGGGATTTAACTTTAGTTTATAGGTTTTCAGGTCACAGGTTCAAATCCAGGGAGAGCGTGGATGAGCTCCCTTTATCCACCTCCTCATGTGGGGACATGAGAGAAGCCTCCCACAAGGATAGTAAAAACATCAAAACATCCAGGCATCCCCTGAGCAACATCCTTGCAGACGACCAATTCTCTCACATCAGAAGCGACTTGCAGTTTCTCAAGTTGCTTCTGACATGACAAAAAAAATCAAAAATAAAAAATCAAGTCTGTTATGGACCCCAGATACCTGTTCAAACTTGACAAGAAAAATAGCACATTATTCTACTTCGTTCTAAATCCTAAGGAGCTTCAAATATATTGAATAGCACAAGGGGTAGAATGATAACTTAGGCCACTCTACTGTTTAGACACTATAAGGTTGAAAAAAACCTGAAGTGCTACTTTATGACATTTATCCTGGAGATAGGAGTTAAATCACTTATATCACTATGTCTTTAATACTCGATCTGGAAAGCCAATCCAGTAAACTACTGTAGTCAGCTGTTTCCAAAGTCACAGAGAAATTAAGAATAAACTACAGGGCTACATTCTCCTTGTCTCTTTACGAATGTCATTGATTAGGACAACCAAAGTCATTTCAGTCCAACTGGATGGAAGACATAAAGTCTTTGGAAGCAAGATTCAGTGCAATTTGAATATGAAAGCATTTTCAGCCATAAAGTGATTCCTAAATATTTAGAAAGTTACACAACGTGGCATATGCAATTGCTCCTATTTCACCGTTACTATCTCTCGTTCTTATACATACTTCAAAGATAAGTTTCAATTAATATATGTTACTCAGGGAAAATCAACCAAATGAGAGACTCCCTCCTGGGCACACAAAAGACGGCGACTTGGAAGGTGCTGAATAGACTGTGCTCTGGCACCACGAGATGCAGAGCCAACCTTAAGAAATGAGGCCAGAAAGTGGAGTTCACAACATGTGAGTGTGGAGAAGACCAAACCACAGACCACCTATTACAATGCAACCTGAGCCCTGCCACATACACAATGGAGGACCTTCTTATAGCCACACCAGAGGCACTCCAAGTGGCCAGCTACTGGTCAAAGGACATTTAGTATAATGCCAAGTTTTTAAATTTGTTTGTGTTTTTAAATACATTATAACTGTACCCTCAATTCGCTTTTGACATGATAAATAATTAAATTCAGGGAAAATTAGACAACACACTCATCCATGGATTCAACCAACCATGACTTGAAAATATTAAAAAGGAAATCCAAAGTTGATTTTGTAATTTATATAAGGAATGCAATTTTATTACACTGCTGTCTGAAATGACAATTGATCATTCAGAGATTTTGATAGTCACAGGGAGTCCTGGAACCAATGCCAAGAGGATGCCAATGGTCTACTATACATTAAATTGTGTTCATACATTTATAGTGTCTTGTTTTAATGTGTAAGGTGCATGCATGTGAATGGGTGAGGAGACACACAAAGAGAGTATGCACAGTAGAATAAGTGGTGTGTTTTATCCTATTCCCATATGCCATGTTGGTACAAATGCTTCTCCTTAAAATGCTTTCTTTCTTCTGAAAAGGCAGCTGCCACTGGAGGAGGAAAAGGTCTTTCAGCAGGATCACTGCACAGAGTGAAAGGTGTATTTTCCCTCTTTCTATGTGTCACTGTCCAATTTCTCTCTTTCTCCCTCACACCTAGTTACCCCTGCAGCTGTTCTTTGTAATCTAAAATAAGACATACTTACAGAACAGGTAATGCACCTTATATTTTAGTCCTTACAAAAACCTTGCACACTGAACCTTTTCGTATTAAAAATTAACAAGAAATTATATAAATACAAAAAAAGTACTGAACTGGACAATGAACATTGCTACTACGAAGGCAGAAGTGTGAACACAGTAGTTCATTGTTGCCTGGGAGGTATTAACCTCTCCCAACGAAGTATTTCCAATAATGGGAGTTACTTTTAGAAAAACTCCCTTCTCTTCTGTTTGAAGAAGCTTCTTCTTAAAGGGACAATGGTTCAAAGGATTTAAACATGTGAGGTGTGTCTGGATTCCAAAATATTGGCATGAACCATTTAAAGACATATTTTTGCATGCACTCAAAGCCAGAGGCATTATTTTTCAAGTACCCACAAAGTTTCTTAGTTTTTATTTTCATCTTCAGTGAATATTATTTTCCACCAGCAAACACTGTTTGAAGTGAACTGTTTTTCAGTATCTTGGCCTAATGATGAAAGGCCTAACATCGGTTTCACCAGGATGGGCTCATAATTTGGAATATTTTTACTACTACCAATTTGCTCTTTGCATAGAAAACAGGAAGGTATTGAGTGGTAGAGATGCGAGGGACAGGAGAAGGGAGAGGAGAAGCCGGTCTGTCTTATTCCCTTCTCCTATGGACTAACTGCTCAGCCATTCAATATAATAGGGCTGCCCCCCATGTCCTAGACATTAAAAATTCCACATTTGGTGCTCTTCCTATATCAGATATCAATGCCGTATGTGTCTCAGACAAGTGGAAGATGATATGTCTGACTGTGAATATGCTAGGCTGGTCTGTTATCCCTCCCTTTCCCTTTTCTCTTATTTATCACTCATCTCTCAGTTGCTTGTGCCCCCATATAAAAGTGTGTATGGTCTTCCAGATGTTGCTGGATTGCAATATTCATAACCCAAATCAGCATTACCAGTGATGAAGAATAATAGGAATACTAGTCCACCTACATTGGGTGGGTTGAATTATGGAATCACAGCACTGGAAGAGACCACAAGAGCCAACCTGTCCAACTTTCTGCCATGCAGGAATATACAATCAAAGCATCTCCATAGAATCATAGAGTAAGAAGAGACTACAAGGGCCATCAATGTTTGTTTAAAATCAGATCAGCATCACTTTTAAGGCAGCCCACTTTTGATCTAGAGCAGGGGTGCTCACACTTTTCAGCATGCGAGCTACTCTTAAAGCAACCAAGTCCAAAAGATCTACCTGCCCCCGCCGCCTCACGCTCCCACCGCCGCGTGATCTTGCCACCGCACGTGCTCCTGCTGCTGTTTTCCACCCACACAGCGCTTCTTCTGCCTGCGGGGCATTGCAGGAAGGAGAAAGCACGAGGCGGGGCATCCAGAGGGAGCACTCCGCCCTGCCTGTCTCGCCGGCAACGGAGGCTGCACAGCTGCTTCTGGATGAGAGAGAGGCAGGGCGCTCCCTCCAGAGGCCCCACCTCGTGCTTCCTTCTTCCTGCAATGCCCCGCAGGTGAAAGAAGCACCGCGAGAGCGGAAGCCAGCAGCAGGAACGCGCGTGCGCGCAGGGTGTGCGCGCGCATGGCAGGAGTGCCCCATTTGGCTGGTGAGGCCCAAAGATCACCTGGAAGAGGACCGAAGATCTACTAGTAGCTCCCGAGCTACCTAATGAGCACCCCTGATCTAGACACATACAAACAATGGGATCCTAGTCTTTCCATGTTTTACACAGCAAGGCAATATTCCATGTACTCTTGAAACCTCACTAGATCTCACAAAAGCAATTTTCGTATTATTATTATTATTACTACTAGTATTATTATTACTAGTGTTTTAAATATCTGAAAAGCTGTAATGCAAAGTGATGTGGGGATTAGAAAAGAAGCATATGCCAGAGAATCTAGTTGCAACCCCAAACTGATGCAAAGATGCTAATATGGGACTGATAATTTGCAAAAATGCCAGCTGGATGAAAATATGGGTTTTCCGCTTCTGAAAGACATCCAATCTTTTGCCAAAAAAAAAAAGACGAAAAAGAAGAAGATTTTTTTCATTGATAGTAACACTTGACTTATTAAAACAGATGATACTTCAGGGGAAAAAAACTACACCACCTGCAAGTGTCTGTAAGGAGAGAGAGTAAATGACAAAGCTTTTTCTAAACTGCCAAGATAACAAATAACAAACAACTGATATGAAATATCCATGATAGAGAGTCTTGGCACGGTTAGACCTTCATGAGCGAAGTGTCAAAGCAAAGGCTGTGAATTGCTGTTATGAAAACATTTGCAGAAACTTGCATAATTAAATGAAACTGCCAGAAAAGCTTTCTAAAATGCTGTAAAGGCTGAACATAAATAAATACATTTCATGGCAAATAGTGGGGGCATTCAGACCTGATACGACTATGAAAAGAAGGAAAAAGACATCTCTCAAAGCTTCAAGAGAGGCTGTGAGTAGAATTTTGGCTTGATAATTATTCGGATGTCCTTGGTGCTCTAAACATGCATAAAATAGGATTATAGATCTTTTCAGGGGGATCCTGTAACACTGTCAGGCACAGATTGTTTTGAAAAACTGCATCCATAAATCCAATCAAGCCAATTTAGATTTTTAAAAGACCTAAATTGGATAATGTGGAAAAGTTGAAAGTTCTTTTGGCCACTGCTGTCAGAGGAGACAGTCCTATGATCAGGAATGTGGACTCCACTACAGAAAGGGAAGTGATAACCTGATTCATGTGTTTCTCCAGAAACACCTGTAACAGCAAGGTGGGAGATCTGTCTCTTCAAACACAAAGTAGATCTGCAAGAGGAAACATATTACTTCCAAATCACTCTCCATCTGCCTGACTCTTGCTTAGGGAGGATCTACACTATGCTGGGGTGAAGATCAACCTCCAGATGGATAAGCGACTCTCCCACCCACTGTGGAAGCGGGAGGGAGTCCAAACTGCCCAGGGGCATCAATATGGTTTGGCATCACTGGATGGCTAGCCTTAGCATCCCCTCTTGGTGGTTTCCAGCTGTGACACGGATCCTTCATGTTGGCCATCACCTGCAGTGACGTTGGCTGGAGTGACGAGGTGCCAACAGAAGGGAAGAGAAAGAATTGTTCCCTTCACTCTCACCTTCTCCCAATCACTCCATTGCCCCAGCTGACTTCATGCTAGGTGATGGCTGACAGGTAGAACCAATGGAGACCACCAAGATACTGAGGACAGTAGATTGCCCAAGACTGGGAAAAGGGGGATAAAAATGACAACAGTTGCAGCTGGTTCCCTCCTGGAAGTGACCCAACTGCTGAGATGGGCCTAAAGTTGGGGGAATATTTCACATTATGGGTCAGAGTTCAAACTATTCCCTGACTTTGTTTAATGTGGGGCAAGGATGCATTAAGATGACCTTGCCCCACCTTATCTGAAATCAGCTTTATGAGGTGTTTGGTCACCACAGAGCTGATCAGGGGCATGTCCAACTGAAGTGGTCTGTGGAGATGTGCCCTCCATGATGCATGCATCTGCTTCCAATTGTATGTATAGTAGAGAAATGCAAAATTGTGTCAAGTATATTCCCCCAGAATATCATATGCACCTAACGAACATCGCCAAGGAAGCTGGCTCCAAGGGGTGGGGGGGATTCCAGTGATTGTGGGGATGGGGATCTATAACAACAGATGCAGGCCAATTAACGGAGGACGATGGAGCAGTCGGGAGACTCGCTCTCCCTCTAACTTGCGAGCGATTCCTAGACTTACCACCAACTTCTTTACCCCCCTTTCCCCCATCTTTATTACTTCTCAATGCTAGGTCCATCCTGAACAAATCAGCCACCCTCAGAGATTACATCATCGAACAAAATACAGACCTTATATGCATTACAGAAACCTGGACCCGTGAGGGTGATAATATACCCCTCCATGAGCTAACACCCCCAGGTTTTCAGATGTTCCATCAACCACATATTGGGGGCAGGGGAGGAGGGGTGGTAATATTGGTCTGAGAACACATTCCCATCATGATTAAACAAACCCCAGAGGTCATTGGCACTGAATGCCTAGGAGTAACGCTAAACATCAAGGAAAGCTTGACAATTCTACTAATATATCGAACACCCGGGCCCCTGAAAGAGAGCATCTCCAAACTGAACACGTTGGAAGTTGGAATGCTGTCTTGTTCACAACCCTAGATCGGATTGCTCCAAAATGCCCCTTTCACCCTCGTAGGATCCACTCACCATGGTACACTGAAGAACTGCGGCTGTTGAAGTGCAAACGAAAACAGCTAGAAGGCATTTGGCGTCGTAAACCCAGCCAGTCATAGAGACTAGCCCTCAAAACTTTCCGTAAGACGTACGAACTAGCCACCAAAGAGGCCAAGAAATTATACAACACCTCCCAAATAGCTGCTGCTAAATCGCGCCCAACGCAGATCTTTAAAATCGTCCGTAATTTAACCAGTGCAACCCCTCAAACCAGAAAGCCGGATACCTCAATTGTCATAGCAGAGAAGTTTCAAAAATTCAAAAATTCTTCACAGAGAAGATCACTGCACTCCGACAAGAACTGTCCCCTATGACCGAGTCCGCTAATGAGAGGGAGGCAACACAAACATCAATTAGCTCCAAATTTGACCAATTTACATTACTGGACACAGAAGCTGTCTGTAAGATTCTATCTACAGCAAGACTAACTACCTGTTCCTTGGATCCTTGTCCTTCTTGGTTGGTCAAGGATTGCCCAGAGGAGCTCCGGGTCCCTCTGATGCACATAATAAATAATTCCCTGGAGCAGGGAATCTTTCCAGACGCCCTGAAAGAAGCTATAGTCTGCCCCCTCTTAAAGAAACCCACCTTAGACCCTGCGATGTTGACCAACTACCGCCCGGTCTCTAACCTCCCGTTTCTTAGTAAGATGATAGAACGTGTGGCAGCTATCCAACTTCAGAAATTCTTAGATGACATGGATGGCCTGGGTCTATTTCAATCTGGCTTCCATCCCGGACATGGGGCCGAGACTGTTTTGGTGGCCATCTCTGATGACATCCGTCGCCAGCTAGACAAGGGAGGATCGGTACTGCTGGTGTTGCTCGACCTCACCGCAGCTTTCGATACAGTAGACCATGATCTACTGATCCAACAATTAGCTGCTATTGGAATTCAAGGATTAGCAATAACGTGGTGCAACTCATTCTTGCGAGGGCATAGCCAACGAGTGGAATGGCTGGGCCAAGTATCTGAGAAATCCCCTCTCGACTGTGGAGTACCCCAAGGCTCTATTCTATCGCCAATGCTGTTTAACATCTAATGTTCGACGTCTCGCCAAGCT
Organism: Anolis apletophallus; assembly: GCA_030556195.1. Lineage (NCBI taxonomy): Eukaryota > Metazoa > Chordata > Lepidosauria > Squamata > Anolidae > Anolis > Anolis apletophallus. The sequence continues at coordinate 53,760,193 of JARBWK010000009.1, read as the reverse complement.
AGTCTGAAGATTTGGATTAGAATGTTTCCAATATGCTGCTGACACCCAGCTTCTCCTAAAACTAGAACCTGGAACAACTTCAGTACCAGATAACTTCACCCGGTGTCTTGGAGTGGTGACAAGATGGCTACGCGCCCATTAATTGAAAGTAAATCCAGCAAAAACTGAAATCTTGTGGCCTGGCCGCCCATCAGAATTGGTTGGTCTATTACCATCTTTTGAAGGGGCACCATTATTTCCATCCCCCACTGTGAAGAGTCTCGGTGTTATCCTGGATTCCAAAATGACGATGGAAGCCCAGATTGCCTCCACTAGTAAAAGGGCCTTATTTCATCTACGCCAAGCGAGGCAGTTGGCACCTTACTTACCAACAGAGGCTCTGGCTACGGTAATCCATGCCACGGTTACATCGAGGCTGGATTACTGCAATGCTTTATATGTGGGCTTGCCTCGAGCAGCAATTTGCAAAATCCAAATTGTGCAAAATGCAGCTGCTAGACTCCTCACAAAAACATCAATGAGGTGCCATATAACGCCGTCTCTGCAGCGCTTACATTGGCTGCCGGTTGAACACAGAGTCCTCTACAAGACCCTGGTCCTAGCATTCAAGGCTCCCCCGAGGTCAGGGTCCTCTATATCTAAGAGACAGTTTAATGACACTCCATCACCAGAGACTGCCACGGTCAGCTCATGAGAATCTTCTCTATGTCCCTGGCCCTAGAGAGGTTCGTTTGGAGTCCACAAGGCAGAGATCCTTCTCCATTGTAGCCCCAATCTTGTGGAACTCACTACTGCCAGATCTACATACATTTTAGGGGCACTTAAGACATGGCTTTTCAGAAGAGCCTATGATTGAGTAAAAAGCGGTGACTATGTAACCTGTTTATTTTAATTGTGTAAGTCGCCCAGAGCACCTTTCGTGGAGGGGGACTCATAAGAAATAAAGTTAGTCAGTTAGTTAGTTAGTGTGCACTGGAGCTTTAGCTAGTGCTTTGGTAATTATTAATGAAGCAGATTCTGGCTCTCCTCAACTGAAACAGTACGTACATATTTCACATATCAATCAAACTTTTTGCAAGAATATTTGGGATATTTTTGATCCAGGTCAGTTCCTAGCAGCCACATACAGTAAGTATATTCAGTCTAAGTGTACAATTTTTTTAATGAACTACTCATGAGGGTAAAATTTGAGTAAGGGATTATGCTAGCAGTGTGCAGGTGGACCTTTCATTGTCTTGTCAAATAAATTGAGATTAGTTGCAAATCACAGTATTAAAAACAAAAATAAAACTGCTTTGTGTGTTTTAAGGAACACTTCCCTCCATATATTTATACATCTAAATCCATGCAGATTCAAGTATACTTGCCAAATTGTTAATGTGTGATGTATGTATTTGTATTTTAATCAATGCCTTATCTGTCCCTTATTAGTGCAGCCCCCTTTGCATTATTTATGCTTTACACATACTATGAAAACTATTTGTACAATCAGATGTAAAGCACATTTTCAATGGGAGTTACTCCCAAGTAAAGCATCTCTCTCTAAATCTTTCACTTTGACAAGAAAAGGGTGAGTGGATTTCCTCGTAGCAGCTAAAGTTCCAGGGGTGGGCAATTACCGGCCTTCCAGGTGTTTTGGACTTCATCTCCCAGAAATCCTAGCCAGTTAGGATTTCTTAGCTGTTAGGATTTCTAGAAGTTGAAGGCCAAAACATCTGGAGACCCACAGGTTGAGAACCACTGCCTTAGGGTTTCCTGTTTTCCTTCTGGTAGAATTCAACTACTGCTAACAGATCATAAAACATTATGTACTTCCTCTTTTTCTAGAATGCAAGATACATTTGAAACTTCTGCCATGAAGCAATTTTTCAAAGTCATATATTTAAGATCAAAGTATATGAATCTGCCATTTTTTTTTATCGGAGTGAAAAATCAACATTTCAGAGCTTCTGAGACTTGTAGGCTCCACAGACTTTGTTAGCATCTTATTTTAATTAAAATCACAGCATCTTTAGATAAAATAATTTCACAACAATTAGCAATGGAGTACTGATAACTGAGGCTGTCTTTTTAGTTGAAAATGTGTATATGCCTTAAAAGCAACCAACAGAAACTGGTGCAACAACTGAATCAGGATATTCAACTATATTAACTAGCAATTTCCATCAAGTTAGTTACTTACATCAAACATTTTTTCAATGTACATTTCTTCATTGACCTTATCTCGAAGTACATCTTGATTTTGACGAACAAACATAATATATATGTCTGCTAGATCCATTCCTGGTTTCTGTGAAAGAGAGAGGGGGAAGAAACGGACAAGGAAAGTAATGTAACATCACTCTAGTCTTATTTTCATGGTCAACAAATCCATACAAAAAGGGAACATGCACACATATACACATTATTGGTCTCATCCAAAATTCATATCTGATTTGATAGCAAATCAGAACAGATTCAAAATTTCAATTGGATGAATGTGGGCTGTCATTCTCATACCAGAGGATGACTCTGGCCTATTTTCAAAGAATTATTTGCAATATGTACAGTAATGTATGTTTCAAGCATCACTATATATAATTTATGTTTCAAGCATCACTATATATATGTATATGTATATATTCTGTCCAGATGTGCGTTCTGAAGATGCTGCCAAATTTTAGGAAACTGTACAGGAAAAAATATGAGTGCACAATAGTAGTAGAAAAAAGGCTACATTGATTATGAATGGATAAGCTTGTATAAACAGCATGAGGAGGTACATGCGCAATTATATGAAAAATAATATTAAAATTCATTGTATTTACTCATCCATACATACACAGTTGTGGTCTGCAGTCTGGATGTATAGTAGCATAGCATGGATATGAAAACAAAAGATGGATACATTACAAGTCAAGAAAACACAGAGTTATTTTGAATGCTCTCCCTCCTTCCCTGCCCCACCTTATGTCAGTCTTGGAACCCAACCTAATATTCATATGATTGATTCATGATACCATTTGGAGTGGTGCTTTAGAACTTCTATTACTTCAGTGCCCCAGTTGAAAAAGCTCCTAAATGCTCGTAGAATAAGAACCTATAGCATTGGACAGGAGTGAATTTTTCAGAGCATAAGGAACAAAATTTAAGTGATCTGAAAAATTTAAAACCTGAAGCTTCAAAAGGAGAATAAGAAAAATGTGTGGCAGACATCCCAACCACCCAAAGCCCATAAGTGTCTCAAGAAATTCTAATTTAACCTTTCGGAAAATAGCATGATTCAAGAGTTAAAAGTTTGGAATTTATGCTGGAGTTAACTCCATTTATCTTGAGAAGCATCAGGCTTTTTGCCCATGTTTCCTCATAACATTGATTTTCCTAAGGGAGGAACAAACTAGGGATGAGGGGACTGATAAAAATGGATGAAAATCACCAATTATATTTTTTTTGATGGGCTGAGGATTTACAGGGTCTGATCTGGGAAGCAGGAAAAGCTACTGGATGATTATTATTGTTTACAGAAGGAGGAACTAAGAGATGTATAAATGCACTCCTATTCGGAACCATGAATATTACCAATTCTAATTTCATAGTGCAGCGCCGCCCGCCCATTCCGCCCGACTACGCCGTAGAGAGCGACGTTCCGTTCCTGCTGGCTGGGCTGGCGCCGCCGCCCTGCTGGCGCGCCAGCACGCCGGCTGCGCGGGGACGGACACAACCGCGCATGCGCTGCTGGGCTGGCGCCACCGCACGCCATTGCGACCCGTGGAGGCGCGCCCACCGCGCATGGCGATCGCGCCCCCGCCCGGGCTGCCGCTGCCGCGCAGCAGCGCAGGATGTCCCAGCGCATCATGCGGCATGCGCGGGCGGACGCCTCTACGCATCTTGCTGGAGTGTCCAGGAGCCGCAAGGGGGCCAAAATCAGGCTTGCCTACCCCTCCGGGAGAGATCAGGCCGCCCCTGGCAACCCATACTATGAAAAGGCAATTTGGTGTCATTTAAGGGAACAGCTAGCATTTATTATCAGCAATTCTGTTAATACAAATAAACACAAATAAAAAAAGACTTGGCCTCCCTCTCTTAACAAGCTCACGTTATTGGACTAACTCACAAAAGGCGCTTCCAGACAGCGCTAAAATCCACATTTTGGAACTGAGTAAAAAAATCCTGGGTCCTGACAGCAGGTTCACACATAGACTTGTCAGTCCCGGGATATGGTCCCCTGCCATCCTCACAGCTTTCCTCTGCAGTGGATCAAGATAGGGCAGATGGTGGACATCTGGCAGAAGTTTTTTTAAAAATCATTCTGCTATGTGCTGGACCGTATATGTGCACATGAGAACACAAGCAGGTTTGCATGAGCACACATGAGGTCCAGCACATAATGGAGGGATTTTTTTTTAAAAAAACCCTTCAGTTGGATTTCTCTTTCTCCAATTCTAAATTTAACCTCTGTTTAAGATTATAAAGTGTAAAATAAAGAGTTTTAGAGAGTTCTAATGGCTCTCAATTTGTGCTTCCTTTGAACCACCAGTGTGTCCATTTGACAGCCTGATCACCTGATCAGGTATTTTGGGCATTTTAGAAGTGCACTTGACCTGGAGCAGTCTACTCAGTGGGGAGGAAAGGAAAACACGTGTTTTGCATGACTACAGGGATATATAGTCATTCAAAGGTGTATTTTTTCAGGCTGAATCGGGTTTTAAGTGCACCTTTTTAACATGTGCTTTTTAGTTCTTAACTTGATCCCTACTGCACTTTGGCTAAAGGTCATTTAGCTACCACCCCATTTAACCCGATTACTTCCGGGTTTTACAGTATGTGTAGAAGTGTCCAAACACAACCTTCACATTTGGCTTAAAAACTTTTTGGACTGGCTAATTTCAAGCCCTGTTACTCTTACAGTCTCTTTAAGAGAGAATAAGTGGCATATAAATAAATATAACTACAGCAAGAACAACAGTAACCACTTCTGTTTTCCATGCCAGCAAATGAAGCCATTCGAGACATTAACCTAAATTTTAAAGGATCTATCCAAGCTTGTGAAGCTTGCTAGGTGGAATCTACACTGCTATATAATGCAGTTTGAACTAATTGAATTGCATTACATGGGTCTATGCTGACCATATAATGCAGTTCAAACTGAATTATATGGTGGTGTAGATACAGCCCTGAACTGATACTTTTAAAAATTCAGACTAAACCTGCATAGGAGTCACTGCTTCCTGAAATGGAAGTGAATAGCTAGCACTGATATTCATTATTTCAAAATATTTTGTGTTGTAATATACACATATATCATATATGTGGAACTGAGATTTGTAAGAAGAAATCTGCCATAATGAATTAGTAGCTAACTTGCTAAAATTCTAGTCATTTTTGACTTATGGTGACCCTATTTCTTGGCAAATTTGTTCAAATGAGATTTGCTATTTCATTCCTCTTAGCTTGAAATTGAGTTGGCCAAAGTCACCTAATTGTTTTACATGGCCAAATGGAAATTCAAAACCTAGTATCCCCGAGTCCTAAGTTAACTACACTGATCACTACAACATGCTGGATATTTGTACAGATGTTCAAAAATTATTTGTAACTTCAGTTGGTTGTAACTACATTGAGGTGTATGTCTAGAATGATCTTCGTTATAGCTCTTCGTGTGTTCAAATTTGGTCACAGTTAAGGTCTGTGCTGATGTAAAACCTCAACCATAGCTAAACTGCAGCTGGAAATTCCACATTGAAAACAGAAGGGAAGAGGATACTCTAGCCTACTCCTTTAACCATGACTAAAGAGATCAGGAACATGATGTGTCCAGTGCCTTTATAGATTTACTGATTCTATGCACCAGAAAAATATACATTTTGTCATAATCCTTTTGGGAGAGGACAATGTTACATTTGTGTTCTCTGAAAGACATGGCAGATATGCTTAAAGTCAAGGTGTAGTAATATGTCGACATTACATATGCTGCTGTTGGTATTATTATTATGGTTATTAATGCTATTTCTGACGTATGACAATATGTTATGGCCACCAGCTTGTTTGGTTTGGCTTCACTGGTGCTGAGTGCTTAGAAAGGGTTAATCTGACTTGACGGCTTGAAAGAGGTCAAGTTGACCTTCCCTTCCTGATGGATTCTTTACAGGCTTCCGGGATTATTTGTGAAGGTCTGCTGAAATGTGCAACAACGGATAATCTCTGGGTAAAAGGGGCCTGGAAGAGATACTCTTTGATAGCAGTAATGCCATACTTTGGTCCTAGAGCAGTGGTTCTCAACCTGTGGGTCCCCAGGTGTTTTGTCATACAACTCCCAGAAATCCCAGCCAGATTACCAGCTGTTAGGATTTCTGGGAGTTGAAGGCCAAAACATCTGGGGACCCACAGGTTGAGAACCACTGTCCTAAAGCTTGGCTGTTACCCCAGGGTTAGACTTCTGTACCCAAGCCTTGTTCCTGTAATCCTGTTTTGGACTTTGCTGTATTCTGAAACCCTGCTTTGGACCTTATTATACCTTGAATCTGAACTCTGGACTGATTCTCTGACATGATTTATGGACTTGAATTTCGGTTTGTACCTTTGGACTATGGACTATAGTTTAACCTTGATTATATGGTTTGACTTTGGAACTCTGACTCCAGATTGTACCTTTGGAACTTGGGACTTTGATTTGTGTTACCCTAGCTGTGTGCTGTATTTCTGCTCTGTTAGCCAGATCTTGGAAAGACTCAATGTTTTAGTTCTACATTTAATTAAATAAGGCCTTGGCTGATCCCGAGTTTGTTTGGTTAGACTCTGCTAAGGCATTAGGTGAGAGCAGCCTGACACAATCCTAAGAAACTCTACTGCAGGGTTGAATTGGCAATATTTGTTCAGAGTTGGTTTGTCATGGCTATCCCATGAGGCTGAGAAGTGTGACTTGCTACAGAATGGGTTTTCCATGGCCCAGAAACAATTAAAACTCTGGTCTCCCGGAGTTCTAATTCAACATTCAAACCATCACACCACACTGGCTCTTTTACATGTATCTCTATGCAAAAATACCTTATAGTACCTTAGAGACGGAATGTGCATCTACAGCAGTGGTTCTTAACCTGTGTCCCATGGACCACCATGGTCTCTGAAAGCCTCCTTCCTCTTTGTTTTATTTCCACTGCTTTGGCAACACCTGTCACTCCTTCCCTGTCGCTGACCACGGCATATGTTCTGTATTAGAAACTTGCGCTGATGTGGTCTATCCAATGCAATTTTCTGAATCAGCACCCCAAACTGAATCTAAAGTTGACCAAAAGCTGATTTGTAACCCTTTTGGTACTAACATTGGAGAGAGGTTCCTAGTTAAAGTGGTCCCTGGTCAAAAAAAGGTTGGGTACCACTGATCTACACTCTAGAATTAATGCAGTTTGCCATGACTCATTGTCATGGAATCCTGGGATTTATACTTTGGTGAGCAACCAGCACTTTTTGGCAGAAAAGGCTAAAGATTTTGTAAAATGACAACTCCCATAATTCCATAGCATGGAGCCATGGTAGTTAATCTGGTGAAAAATTGCATTAATTCTACAGAGTAGATGCACCCACAATCTAGTTCTTCAGATATTATCTACTGCATGAGAATTCGGAAGGCAACCAGTTTAAGTTTAAAACAACACAGTTTAAAGGCAGTTGTGAATTAATAACATGTTAAAGAAAGAGTACTTTTCCCAATTACTCTTTAATATTATCTCTGTGTAAACTTGCTTTCAAGATAGATTTTAAACATACATACACAGTCATCCTGAAAACAGCCCACTGTTGGGGGAGGAGAATCCTATTAGCAATTTTCTCCCTTTTTCTTGGAGATGTTTACCTAATTTGAGACATATGGGAATTTCACACCTAGTGAATATATTTTCATGTAGCTTGTAGCATGAGACTCTAATCATTAGGAGAATATACACAAGTAAGGTAACTGCAACAGCTGGTGACATTTACCAATTAGAATTACAGTTCTTTAAAACACTTTATCTTTTTCTTTCCTCCAGTGTACACAGGGTAATTATCTTTGATAAATTGATGAAAAATCTAATTTTCCTTTTACTTCGACGTACTCAATATACATGCCTGGATAAATGTGATGGATCCTCTAAAAAACTACCCTGGCAAAGCTCTCTATTTCAAAGCTAATGACTCTAGATCAATGAGATAATTGAGAACCATTAAATCTCTCTTTTAATGACAAATTACTTATTTACCTACTTTTATATTTACTGACATAAAGAGATACAACTCATTTTAAAAATATTTAAATCAGGCAATATTAAGTCACTGTAATCCCTCCTCCCAATAAATAAATAAATTTATATATCTAGGTAATGAGCTCCTTTGTCAGTTTAAGATTACATTTTTCACAGCCTTAAAGGAAACATCTGTAGCTATTTTAGTACAAGGAAACTGCAATTAAGGTGGGTATTGGCAAATGCAGAACTATGAGTGTAGCCAGAGCTTGACCACATATTTTTCTGCCATGGACTATTACAAACACTGTGCTAAACCATAGTTAAGTGTTAGGTTAACTAAACCTAATTGAACCTTGTGTTTGTACACACTCCTTCTGATACAGATAAAAGGTGAAGATTGGGGACATCATGGAGGACAAGAAAATCAATGATTATGGGTGAATTTGCTGATCTCTATTTTGCATTTTTTCTATTTATAAGTTACTTCCAGCCCAAATCTGTATTAAGTATAAAAACTCCAATTAAGGTTAGATGGCATATTTTATTTTCACCAAGTTGTTATTTGTTGAACAATTCACAATGAATTATAAGATAGGTATTTCATATCATCTTCACGTGAAGAGTAATAATATCACCAAGCATAACTCAAACAAACAGAAAGTTTTGGAACCTCCCCAGATGTATTGCTTCTGTGTCAGTTCTGAATCTCTCCCTGCAGCTAAGTTGATTGCTAATTCAGGATTGAGGTTGATTTTACCTATTAGTTATCACAGCACAGTTGTCTGACTTGTATGTTAAAGTATTTGCATTAACACTCTCTGGCAAACTGAAGTTTATAATAATGTAAACCATGATGGATTCCAATGTTAGCATCTCACATCTTTTCCTCCCCCTCACCTAAACCAGACATGGGCAAACTTTGGCCCTCCGGGTGTTTTAAGCTTCAATTCCCAGAAATTCTAACAGCTGGTAAGCTGGCTGGGATTTCTGGGAGATGTAGGCCAAAATACCTGGGGACCCACAGGTTTTGAACCACTGCACTAAATGAACCCCTGGTCTTAATCCAGTAGATGTCTTTGCACCTTCCTGAGATAAGAGTAGAGCCAGCTGGAAAAGCCCGTTTCGTGTAGTGGTTTGAGGATTGAGCTATGATTAGATCAAGTTTACACAACTTGACAGTAGTAAGGGGTCAAAATTAAATAGGCTAAATCTCTCCAGGCTGTAGATAGGTTTTTAGCACCTCGCTCCAGGTTTGTGAGAGAGTACCTTTCCCTCAGAGCAAGCAGCAAAGTAGACTAGCCTCAAATCTTCCACTTCTTCTCAGTGTGGTGATGAGTGGAGGTCCTTTTCTGAGGGATGCCCGGATGTTTTTTGATGTATTATCATCCTTGTGGGAGGCTTCTCTCATGTCCCTGCCTGAGGAGCTGGAGCTGATAGAGGGATCTCATCAGCGCTCTCCCCAGATTCGAACCTGCGACCTGTCAGTCTTCAGTACTGCCGGCACAGGGGTTTAACCCACTGCACCACCAGGGGCTTCATGGTGAACCTATGTTTCTCCCTCATAAGGGAAGGAAACTAACATAGTAAGTTGGTGGTTTTTCTCACTGAAGGAGGAAATGACAGAGGCAACCCAGAAGCAAATAAAAAGGAAGAGTGACGTAGCCAAGTTTCTCCCTCTCAAACAAACAGTGAAGGGTTGGCTGTTTTGCTGCTGGATGAGAAGAGGACAACAGAGGCAAAGAGAAAGGAAGAGCTGCAGAGGCCAGAACTGAGGCTCTTCTTCTTTACTGCATACTTCTCTCTCTAAACCACCAATCTAATGTGAAATTTTAATATAAGCTGGAACCCAAGATTCCAACCTTCCTGAATAAAGGTCTGATACCCCTTAAACTTTCATCCCCGCTCCCCACTACTCCAACTTGAGTCCAACAACCTCTCCAGATCACATTTCCAATTGAAACCAGTACTTCTAGCATACTGACTTGATCTATTAGTGGTGCCTGCTTTGCCACAGGTTATTTTGCTAAATTGGGTACCCAAAGAAAAGAAACATGTAGAGGTAAAACCCTTGGAGGAGGAAATGGCGGGTTCTGAATGCTTTTCGTCTATAGCACTGCATGTGACTTCCCTCTTTAAGGGTTAGGCATCTGTGGGTCACACCAAATCCTTCTGAGGGAAACATCTGTCCCCAGGCTTCAATGTTTTACAGGCCTGCTCTAGATTAAGATCCAAATTTTGCTCATCTCTGAAAACTACTGGATGACCATTTGGCAAGTTATACTTTTATAAACACAGAAGGCGGCAATCAGAAACACTCTTAGAACAAACATTGCCAAGAAAACCCATGGTAAGACTTCCCTAAGTCAGAAGTGACTTGAAGGCATGCAATAACAACCAAAGCATCACAATTGTAGTCTGTGAAAATTTTGGAACAAAGTAATCTAAAACACTCTGGTTTTAAGGAAGAAAAGGTATTCTGTTCCTCCTTTTTTGGAATAGGGATCTGTTTATTAAAATTTCAGGTTAGATGAGTAACCAATTTTATACCTGTATCTCCTAGTTACACATACACACAGCAGAAATGCACACTGCTAAGTAGGAAAACTGAAAACAGAAAAGCATTTAAACAGAATACCAGAAAATACAACACTTAACAGGGTTACTGTGTCACTGGTAACACATGTAACCAAATACATGAGCAAAGGAGGGGAAAGTGAAAGAATCTGAAACAAGGGAGACAAGCACAGCAGATTCTTTTCATGAGTTTAATCGCTTGTTATACTGGAAAGATGAAAATGATTCAAAAAGAAAGGCAAAAAATCCTTGCTAATTATATCCTGTCACCAGTGCTCTTACTTCCTGCAGCTTCACCTAATCCTGCAGGTGTGGGTCACCTCTTTTGCTGGTGGGAGCGGCATTCCCGACAGGTCCACCTTGCCCGTAACTCTTCTAAATATAGAAGAATAGACTGAAACTTTCGATGAAGCATTCACATTATACTTCAAGGAATGGAGGATATTATAGTGTTGCCATATATCTTTTTAAAATGACCAGAACAACAATTGAGCTTATATCTGAAACCTTCAGTGCTATCTTCTGTTTTGGTAACTTGGGAAATTAGACATCCTTTTGCTAAGGAAGGTTTCGGTTATAGCTAACAAGCAAAACAAACAAAACAAAAATCCAAGAAAGATTGCAATCACTAAACACATCAAAGTTTCTACACATAAAAGAGCTACAGTATAGTAATGTTGTGTTGGAATTGTAATTAATTTTGTCACACACATATTTAAGTATGCATAGCAATACAGTGATCCCTCACTTATTGTGGGTGTTATGTCCCATGACCACCCTCGATAAGTGAAAAACCACGAAGTAGGGACGATGTAGTCTCTTCCTCCTCTTCCTTGAAGGCCCCAGGGTCCTCTGAGGAAGAGGAGGAGGGAAAGGAGGGGGGAGGCTCAGCTTGGCCCTCTCTGAGGATGAAGCCACCACCGAAGAGGGCCAAGCCGAGGCTCCCCCCCCCTCCTCCCTGCCCCGCAGCTCTGGGAAGGTGGGGGGAGAGGAAAAACCCATGAAACAACAAGTCTGCAATAGGCAAACTGTGAAATAGTGTGGGAACACTGTATAGTCTTCCTACATTTGAATTGGCTATATTACTTAAGATATACTTTTTGAAAGTTAGTGATTTGCCACAATCTTCCTACAAATCTCATTATATACTTTCATTAATGTTCACTTATAGAAATTAAATGTTACATATTTAAAGGATTTTTGGGTCATGCTTACGCTTTTGTAAGGCAGTATTTTGTACATTTATAGTGCATTTTTTGAAACAACAACAACACATCAAGGCTAAAATCTATTATGTTTCAAATGCATTTACTGTTTTTATTATATTTCCTTTTATCCTTAAACTCTGTTTCCTCCATTGTCCACAAGATATTTACTACTGTGCTCATTATTGCTAAATATATTATTAATTAGATAATTACTAATAAATGAAGCTTGGATTCTGTAAGCAGAGCTCTATATCCCTTGCTATGACCATAGTGTATTCCTCTCCCAAATTCAAGTCGCATTCAAGAACCCTGTATTCAATCACTTCTTTGGCTTGGCATGTTTTGTATTGGCCTCTTCTGACCCAAACTACAGTAAACACAGCAAAGAGTTTTTAAAAAATTGAACCCATGTCTGCTACCTTTTGGGCCAAAGACGGAATTAGTGGCTAATGCTCTGAATATAGGTTATAGCTGCAGGAACTATTTTGGAAAATGTTTATGCTTTAATATAATTTCTGTAACTGCAATTTTTTGTCTATATAACTTTATCTACATTTGCCTATAAAGGTACCCCTCCCTCACACTCCATTATTATTGGAATAGATATCTCCTGTGGAATCCCACCATAATGCCTGGATCTGAGAAAGAGAGGAATGTGGGCTGGCTCTAGACAGTAAACCACTTAGGAGGAGGACGGGTTTTGTAGTAGGAAGGCAGTGGTGTACTTCACCAGTCCTAGCATGGTTCCACTTGAGAAGGCTTTCTTACACCAAGTCATGGGAAAGTCAATCATGATGGGTACTACTCTATAATTTAAGAACCGTTTCAAGGTTTGCTTGTTTTCTTCTTCCCTCCTATTCTGTTGTTTTGGAGAAAGGTATAGTTTTCCTTAGAATATGAACTAGGAACTACCTAGTTTTTCATCTGGGCCCATCATCTAGCACATCTCAGCAATTTTATAACTGAAAATTCTTTCTCTCTCTTATTGTACGAATGTACCCATTCCTGATCTTGAGTGGTATACTTGAGTTTGCTCCAAAAGTCATGCTTTCCGTGAAAGGCCAGTTTCTACAACAGTGATATAATCTATTCTATGAGAACACAGAAGAAAAATGTTTGAACTGTTTGGCGTTTCGTGACTGCTTTGTTGTGTTCTGTTTCAAATGATTTCTTGAAATTCTAATATAAGATACTGATATTCAATTGTGCTTATGCACAACAACTGAGTAGCCCTTACAGCTCTATAAATCAAATAAGAAAAGGAAAGGTTGAGTCCTTCAGAATTGTTTGCTAGTGCAAACCTTATTTGAGTAAAACTTGAAGCAGCTTCTCCACGTTAAAAAAATGATATGGGGTTCAATATTTACTTCCTCATTCCCCCATTTCTGAGGCAGCTCGAAACAGCCAAACTTCTTGAGAGAAATTATGAGTCAGGAAATGTCTACTGTTCTCAGATAGCCCACTCCAGTTTTTGCTCCCATTACATGAAAAGCTCAGATCACCTCATAAAGCAATACAAGAGAAGCATCTCTCTTCAACTCCAACTATTTATGGAGTAATCTGCGGAACTGTAGAAGAAAACAGTTCCTCCTGCAGTCAGGAGGTCTGTGGTCCTTCATGATGTTTTGAACCTGTATTGCCACATTAAATCTAGTTCTGCTGTTCCTTGAACTACATGGAACCTTGGGCAGCTCTACATTGATCACTTTTGCCGGACTTGCGCCAGGATGGTTTACACCGCTACTGCCCTAGTTGCTGTGGAGGTGGGTTGCAATCCTAACCATCCAATGAGAACAAACCCAGATCAGCTCCATGTAGAGTTTAGCCACCATGGAGATGATTTGGTTGCCCTCCATTCTAAGGGACCTTCCACACAGCCATATAACCCAGAATATTAAGGCAGAAAAATCCCATAATATCTGCTTTGAAGTGTGTTATCCAAATCCACACTGCCATATATATTTTCTGTTCAAAGCAGAAAATGTGGGATTTTATTCAGCTGTGTGGAAGGGGCCTATGGGGTTAGTATAATATTACTCCATATTAAAAAAGAATTTGAAGTTTTAATTTATCTGGTTGTGGTTGCCCTTGTGCTAAATATGGCTTTTTTCTAAATTTATCCAAAACTTACAGCTTTATTTATTAAATCAAGGAGAAAAATTGGAAACTTTTCTTCAAAGAGAAAAAGGGGAAAACAATGTTAAAACAGCAACCCCCCCCCCCAAATTTGTTGTCCTGGTTTTTAGGCCTGTTCTTGGGGTTATTTGGGGTGCTGATTCAGAAAACTGCACTGGGTAGATTTCATCAGCTCTAGTTTCTTAGATACAGTTATCATGATTTTGTATAGACAAGCATATGAAGTCTGGAAAACGGCATATGATCAGTGTCTCAAAAACTAGAGCTGTTAGAGTAAAACTTGTGCCATTTTTGGAATTGGCAGGTCAAATATCTAGAAATAAGTCTAATATTTTGAGCCACCATGATGTGTGTTGGCCAGTGAATAAACTGAAAAGAAAAGTCTATTTGAAACAGGAAGGATGTATGTAGTTTTAGGTTTTTAAAAGAAATTAGCTTCAGACCTATGTGAATGGAGAACTCCAATTACAATATCTCCAATTACAATTAGGATATGAATGGATTTGGAATATAATTTCAGCTACAATTTTTGAATAATCCACTTTCTTGAGAAACTTAAATGAGCTCGGCTTGGAACAATATACCCAAATGACAAAATGTCCCCCATGAAATATTTCCTAGGTTACAATCCTCTCTCCACCACAACTGAAAAAGTACACAGAGAATAACCTTTCTAAGCTTTGCTTTGAGAGTTAGTTGCTGCTTAAGGGAAATGAACTGTCCTCAAGGGACAAGATGTATCAGTTTAAACAGTTTTTGTAAAGCTATAATGAACCTCTAAAGGAAAGCGCAATGATAACACATGAAAAAAAATACACGCTGAAGAAAGCAACCACTTTACATAATGTGCATTCAGGAGACAAAATACTTACAGGAACATCAACATATTTTGCAGCTGCTTTCACCTTAAAAAAAGAATTGAAAATAAGAAAAAACTGTCACTGGCCACCATTATCTCTAAGTAGACTGCAAAAATCAATTGTTAAAGAGCTGAAATACTTACAGTGAATGAGAGTATTGATGAGAAGAAAGTGCCTTCATCATACCTTGATAACTTAGACAAGACACCTTCCAGCACTGCAACAAACTACATTGAGAGGTACAATGTAAATATTCATTTAATAACAGAGGGAGGACTATACATAATTATTATAGAGTAAAAGTATGAAAACATTTTATTGGTGATCAGTGAACAAAATACAACATACTGGCAAATCTTCTATTGTGTCTGCACACATGCACTTAGTTTAGAAATTATACAGAAAATGTTGGTGAAGGATACAAGTTAGTGGATAATGACCGTATTTCGTCACATAATAGTTGCCATTGCATAATTGGTGCAACCTTCTTTTGAGGGAAGGCAAAATTGATATTTTGTTTTCCCCCACTTAATAGCCACACCATTAGTTCGCTCACTTGGGCAAGTGAATTAAGGGAGCAACTGCCCATTTGGCGCTGGGAACGGGACACACAGAACTGACTCAGCTGGGACCTGAGTCAAGCCCCATAGTGCCAAAGAAAGGGGACAAGCCTTCAGATAGACAAGGCTCTATATTTAGGAGGAGAGAGGCTGGTGAGTGGGTGGGTTCCCCTGCAGCTACAGAGTATTGCTTTATTTATTTATTATTTATGTATTTAAAATATTTATATTCTGCCCTTCTCACCCCGAAGGGGACTCAGGGCAGAGCACAGCATATATACAGCAAACATTAAATGCCAGGACAAGAATTCATATACGCATTTATTTACGGCATTTATATCCTGCCCTTCTCACCCCAAAGAGGACTCAGGGCGGCTCACAACAAAGACACAATTCGATGCCTTGAATACATATATAGAATACAACAATATATACTTAAAATCACAAAATTAAAACATATCAACTTAAAACAAAAGCATATTCCAGGAGCAATTCCGGTTGTCACTTATTCATTATTGCACCGAGAGATCATTATTGCAGTGTTTTTCAACCTTTTTTGAGCCATGGCATATTTTTTACATTTACAAAATCCTGGGGCACACCACCAACCAAAATGACACAAAATGACACTCTAACACAGTAATACATATAGTTAATATGTTTTAAATGTATTTATACACTCAGTGTGAAACATAGACCTGTTTCGATTAACACAACATAGATATACTGGCAGGAATGGCAGAAAGACGCAAACTTCCCACACAGAACTCCCATAACCAAGAGAAAATACTATAAGAGTTTGGTGGGCATTGGGTTTTGGAGTTGTAGTTCACCTATATCCAGAGAGCACTGTGGACTGAAACAATGTTGGATCAGGACCAAACTTGGCATGAATACTCAATATGCCCAAATGTGAACACAGATGGAGTTTGGGGAAAATAGCATGAGCGTGTTCAAGAGGGGAGGGGGAGGGAGGAAGATGTGACCCGTGTGGGCGCTACTGCGCAGACTCGCCCCAGAGCAAAGTGAGGCAAAGCGAGCAGAGCGAGGCTGGGAAGAAGGGAGCACGAGTGGAGAAGAAAAAGTGTTCGGCAGGAGAGGGAAGAAAGGGCATTGGAGGTTCCAATTTCCCATGGCACACCTGATGATCGCTCATGGCACACTAGTGTGCCACGGCACACTGGTTGAGAAACACTGCATTATTGGACTGGGAATCATTGTCCAAAGGCTTGGTCCCACAACCATGTCTTCACTTTCTTCCTGAAGATCAGAAGGGAGGGGGCTGACCTAATTTCCCTGGGAAGGGAGTTCCATAGCTGAGAGGCCACCACTGAGAAGGCTCTGCTTGGTTTGGATGAAGACAGGTGGGCAGGTGCTTTGAGTGGGTGGCTGCGTGGGCAGGTGAGGCTTCACTGGCCTGCACAGCTGCACCCTGAAATTGACTATTACACAGTGAAAAAAGCCCCTCAAAGGGTGCTTTTTCACCATGTAATAGTTGTCATTGCATAATAATCTCACCCCCTTTGTTGAGGGAAAAAGTGTGACTTTTTATGTAATGTAATATGGTATTTTACTAGTATCACTACAAGAAATATGTATTAAAACCGCAAGCACCCAGATTTAGTTATAACAAAAGTGACAGAAATCTTCTTCAATTGCCTTGATTTCACTTACTGATCTTTTTCAATTTAAAGCCCTAAATTGGTCCGCCTTCCATACAATCTGCTCCAGACACTAGTGTAGGTAGCCAAAACCTGACTGGCAAATGTCACCTAGAGGACCTTTTCATTGGCCACCCCAAGACTGTGGGATGACCTGCTGGAAGAGCTCCAATAGCTAAATGAATTTAAAACACAACTGAAGGCCTATTTCTTCCGGTAGGTCTATCCAGTAAATTTTAACTATGACATAATTCATGTCATGTGTTTATTGTATTTCAATCTTTGTTTTTCAAAATATGTATTTGTTCTATGATGTGTTTTTAACTATGTTGTGCCCTGCATTGAGCCATGAGGAGAGACGTAGATTCAACTCAATGTGTTGAATTTTAAAGATAATATACATGTATTTTCTACTATGTATTTTGCTATATCTGAAAAGATAAGGGAATCTTAGGCAGATATGACCACTATGATTGAATTACTATAATAATTCAATCAGTTAATGCCGTTGTCAATACAAAAAAGCTTGTGAAACAAGTTGAGGTGGGAGAATATATCTCCATTCATAATTTTTAGGATACAGGCTTGGGACCAGATGTATTTTGGATTTCAAATTCCTTGGGGTTTTGGAATACCCGTATATGTTATATCTTGAAGATGGGGGTACACAAAATTTATTCATAGCTGAAGATAATGCTATAGAAATATATATTTTTTTGCATAAAACTAAGTTTGTATACATTGAATCATCAGAAAGCAAAGGTGTCACTATCTCAGTCACACATATGGACAATTTTGGAGTATTTCAGGATTTCAGCTAACGGATGTTGAACGTCATTCTCACAGGGCTTAGATAACATTCAATTACATCTCAGTTTCCACAGTATATTGCTAGCTGTTTCTTTCTTATGGACTTTGTAATACAACATGTAGCCAACCATTGTTTTCATTTAAGAGGGGTCATAGAAAAATATGGGGCAATGAGTTATGTTACATGAATCAGGTGAACAATACCTCTGACAGCACAATCAGGGTCAAACTAGATACAGAAAATACATGGATGGCAGTCTGAACAATGGGGTGGCCAGGGCAAAAGCGAGAAAGTCTGCAGCCAAACCTGTCTAACTTCAGCACTTTCCACATTATAAGCCACCCCAGATGAAAAAAAGGATGGAAAGAGGAAGCTAAATTAAATAAACAGTTAAGTCAAAGTGGAGGAAGCTGGAGTCCCTCAAAAATTATTTCTGGGAATAGCCATGTCTCAACTTGGTCACACCACACCTGGAATATTGTGTCAAATTCTGGGCACTGCAATTGAAGGGAGATGTTGGCAAGTTAGAATGTGTCCAGAGAAGGGTGACTAAAATGATCAAGGGACTGGAGAACAAGCCCTATGAGGAGTGGCTTAAAGAGCTGGAATGTTTAGCCTGCAGAAGAGAAGGTTGAGATGAGACATGGTGAGGGCCATGTATAAATATGTGAGGGGGAGTCATAGGGAGTAGGGAGGAAACTTGTTTTCTGCTGCCCGGAGACTAGGATGTGGAACAATGGCTTCAAACTACAGGAAAGGAGATTCTACCTGAACTTTAGGAAGAACTTCCTAACTGTGAGAGCCGTTCATCAGTGGAACTCTCTGCCCCAGCATGTGGTGGAGGCACCTTCTTTGTAGGCTTTTAAACAGAGGCTGGATGGCTCTCTGTTGGGCATGCTTTCAGTGCGATTTTCCTGCTTCTTGGCGGGGGTTGGACTGGATGGCCCACGAGGTCTCTTCCAACTCCATGATTCTATGACTTGGCTTTTCCTAGTTCTGGGTTAAGCAAGCTCCTTCCCTTAATACTCTAGGTCAGACCTGTTGGCCCTGCTCAACTGCTTTGCATTACAACAAAGTTGGGGAAACTGTTTTTGTAGTTTGGTTCTTAGTTACATAGCAAAAAAAGTCATTATGGAGAAGAAAGCACATTATACATACCTTTACTATGTACCTCTTTCATGCTTATGCTAGTCACTAATTTGCACTCAGGCCTGCTGCCAGCCCTTAAATTCGTTACTAATAATACCTTAGAGAATCTTTAATTTTTAAAAAACGGAGACCCTTAATCATCTTTAATTTGGAAATTATGCAATAAGTGATTAAAAACACAGATCATCAATGATATGCCCTAGGAAATGCAATAGACTTTTTTTTTTAAAAAAAGGAGGGGGGAATTATGCATGCATGTATACACATACTGCAACAGCATTATTAGCTGTTATACTACCGCAAAGTGCTTTTAAGTGAATACTCTGAAGACAATCTTAACAAGTGCTTCAGAGAGTAATTGCTTGACATCTTGAGTCTCATTTCTAGAACTCAGGAGCAGCATTTTATGAGTGAGAAGACAGGACAAAATTCCATCTGGCATGCTGTTAATGGCCACTCTAACAGTGTCATAACAGTGTCATCTTCCTTGTTCCCTGTAAGGATCTGAGAGTCTCACCTTGCAACAATCTAGACTCCTAAAGGCTTAAAGGGCTGATAGCAGTGAATTGCACTCATCATGTTTTTAACCTCCCCTGTTGATCATCATGTTTAGCTATATACCATTTACTTCAGATCGCTGTCCAAGGAATATAGATGAATCTTTACAGCCGGAGCAGATAGCAGTGTTACTTTCTTCTGTTTTGAATATAAGAGAGAAAACTTCCCTTATTTGTGATGCCAGTTCTCTGGGTTCCCATTAACACACCAGTGTAGTCAACTCAATTTGAAACATCTGCTTTACTCTACAGCCTCGCTGCAATACCACAATTCTTAGATTAATTCAGGTACGATCTAAGATAAAGACGCCAATACTAGGGACCCATGTAGGGCAACAGCTAGAGAAAACAATTCAATATAAGCCATTCTATGTTTCCATATAGCAAACAAAATGTGGGGGCATGATGTGAAGTCCTAATAAAAATTTAACTAAAACGTAATAGCTAATTGCTTGGGGAAAAAAATGGAAAATGCTGGGGGATTCTTTCTTCATGTGTAATAGAAAGCAAGCATGAAAACAATGATGCAGCTAACTGAAGCTTATTCCTAAATTATAAAAAAATGTGATTGCACTATTTTATTTATTATTATTTCAAACTTATATACCACCATTCCCAGTGGCTCATGGTGGTTCACAGTACATACATAAAGCATTCATAGAACAGCAGTTAAAAACACAATAAAAACAATGTATAACTAAAACGGAGAATGTTCTGGGCAGGACCATTACAGATTGAATGCCTGTCGGAAAGGGTTAGTCTTGCAAGCCCTCCGGAAGGAGAACAGATCTGTTATTGCTCGGACCTCCTCCAGTAAGGTGTTCCATAGGTTAGGCGCTGCTGCCGAGAAAGCACGCTGGATGACAGGCAGCAAGTTCTGATGGACGGAACTTCCAAAAGATTTTGGTCCTCGGACCGTAGTGATCTCTGGGGGATATGCGGGGAAAGGCGGGCCTCCATGTACGCTGGCCCCAGGCCATGCAAGGCCTTGAAGGTTAACACCAACACTTTGAAGGCAATCCGGTACTCGATGGAAAGCCAGTGCAGACGCTGTAGGACTGGTGTGATGTGACACGTCAATGGCACTCCAGCCAGTAATCGAGCAGCAGCGTTCTGCACTAGCTTGAGTTTCCGGATCACCGACAAAGGAAGGCCGATGTAGAGGGCGTTACAGTAGGTTGAACAGAACCTTCATTAAGGCTGTACGGTATGGGACACAAAAGGAATATATCTGGATGATAGATACTGCACAGGTATTTTTGCTCAAATTGAGAAGTAATTTTAAACTGTAAATATCATATTGAAAAACTTTCCCCCCTTAAAATGCATTGTAGAAGCTGCCAAACAAGTACCTCTGCTTTGTAGAAAGCAGATATAGAGACACGGTCTCACCACTAGACTGCTTGGCTACAAAGTGTGAATACATTTACCTTTGAAACAAGGAGCGAAATGACTTCTTTCACAGTTTCTTCAATCAAGTCATCTATTTTGGAATGGTACTGTTGCTGTGTTGCAAGAAGACAAAGGCAGCTTTAGTGTTTTATAGGAAAACAACACTTTTGTCACAAGTCATACTCGGTACAAAGCTTCTCAAGCTGACAGATCAGATTTATTTAAAATTATCATTTGGAACACCCAAAGAACAAAACCTTGAAAGCGATCCACCCAATCAACACTTTCTTACACTGAGCTGAAATTTTTCCCATGTGTACTGTCAGGTTAAGCAGCTAATGGGGTTATTATTTGGGTGCATTGAAGTTGTATTCTTATTCAGGCAAAGAAATGTGAAGGATACTTTTTGTCTTCCCTGTAATAAAGGTGGCGGGATATCTCTCCACCCACCCACCCCCAATCCCTGGCAAAGGGTTGATAGAGTTACAGAAGCAAGATGAGAAAAAGACTGAATAAATAAAGCACTTTATGTCTGACAACTCTCATTCATAAGTTATATCCTCCAGCAATAAAAGGAGGGGGCAATTGTTAAATTTTAAAAGACCCTTTTATCAGTAGGGTGATCGGCAGGTTATACAACTCCTATACAATCTGCTCAGGGGCAAAAATAAATTTTCACCATTATGGAAATAAATTAGCAAACCATATAGGGCATAATAAGTAAATCCCCTGGAATTCTCAATTTTTGTTACTTCTGCTTTTTCCTCCCGTTAATGAAAATGCTCTCTTTTAAGAGGCACACTTTAAATTAAATCAGAAAGGCTTTCACATTCTGTTCTGATGATAATAGAGGAGACTCTTCCATCTTGCAGTTAGAAGGGACAAGAGCTCCTTTTCTATTCTGAACACATATTCATTAAAAAGCAAATTAAGTATTTTTCCCTTCAGAATGTTTGTCTGAAAGCAAAGAATGTCCCACCAGCCACTTCACAAAAATGTGACTTGTAAAGACTAACCCTATCTTGATAGTTCAAGGCTGCCTGAAGCAGCAAGAACACAATGCTTGGAGTAAAAGCACCAAAATCAATATAAACATTAGCCTAACTTGGCAGGAGCCCATTGAATAGTTTTCTGAAATTTGGCTTTTCAAGGCTTTTCCTTCTTTTTCAAAGTTTCCACACAGATGTACTTAATAATTCCCAGGAGAGTTGCCCTTTTGTAAAGCAATTGCCTACTGTGCTTAGATTAACGGAGATGGCATTTTATTCCCAAATAGATGGAAGCAGACACACATATTGTGCCAGAAAGTGCCAACTATTGCTTCTAGAAAACGTTGCCCACATTTTCAAGTCCCAATGAAACCCAAAGAGTAGTCATTGGGATAATTGTGGGCAAAACAATAGCCGTAATAATAAATTACTTATTTGGGGTTAGAGAGAATACTGTGCTTCGAGAGTATTCACTTCAGTTCCCTTGTATGAACACGGATTTAGATCATCCATGAGTCTAAGCATATATGATGAATACATCTTGGTGTATTGTTGAAGGCAATACGTTTGAGTATTTGAGTTTACCACAACCTTCACATCTCTGGCACTTTTAGCTACCATTTTCTTTGCATGTATTAAGGCTTCTTACACTTTCTACAGCGATTGCTTTGCTGATGGCTACATATCGGGTCATGTTATACAGAGTTATATTAGTTTCTTAGCTTTCTAATTACCAAGGTTTCAACCCAAGAAACCTTGTGATTTCACCCTAGTGAAATATCTAGAAAGCACCAAAGTGCTCTAAAAAGAGAGTGATTAAGAATTAAATCAATTTAATTTCGGTGGGTAGATTGTACTTTTACTTTAGTTGAGAACAGGTTTGATGGATCTTCAGTGTAACTGTGCTAGAACTCTCTAGGAGAGAATTCTAAGTATCTCAACAAACTATAAATGTCATGAATCCTTAGAAATTATTGTAATTATGTGGTATGAAACTCATATAATTGTGTAGTGTTGATGAATATCCAATCTCTTTCTTTTTTGCCATTTCCCGAATCCTGTGTGGAAATCTGTCACCTTCTTAAGATTGTAATACTTTGTTTTTCTCCCTTTGTTGAAATCTGTATGCATTTTCTGCAGGTATGCCCTTATTTTTGCACTTTTCCTAATGGACACAATCTTGATCCATCTACAGGTTTAAAGTTCACACAAAATATACTAATGGATTTTGCATAAGTACACATTTGAAATGCTTAGTCTACAATAATTCCCAAGAGGATAGCAACAGGAAAATTTCCAAGAATTTTAAAGACATAAAAATTCTTCTTCAGCCCTAGGAGAAGCTTATTTGTGTGAGGGTAAGTGAGACCAAAGGTGGAAAAAGATATTTGCCTATTATTTTATTTATTTATTTATTAGTTCGGCTTAATATACCGCTCTCTCTGGAGCTCAGAGCGGTTTCCAGGATTAAAATAACAGATAAAAACACGTAAAAACATAGTAAAACCCGATTAAAACCCCCAGTTAAAATCCCATTCCCAACAGTACTGCAAAAACAGCATAAGAACAGTATAGGTACAGTGGCGGAGGCACGGCAGAGTGCTGATTATAACAGGCACTGGTTATAGGCCAAATGCCTGTCTAAATAGCCAGGTCTTGACGGCTTTGCGGAATGGCAGCAGGTCCCGGATTACTCGTATCTCCTCAGGGAGGGAGTATGATTATAAAGGAGTATGAGCAGATGGACTTTCACTACAAAACATGGATCAGAACAAGTTTAAAGGGCCATTTAATCTACATTTAATCTACATATAGTGTTTCCCTTTTTTCTCAGAAAAATGATGACCATTTAAAACTTAGCACAACAAAACAGTTACAATGTAATAGGCATCACTGAAACTTGGTGGGGTAAGTCCTCTAATTGGAATGTAGTAATGGAGGGGTATAATTTATTTCAGAGAAATAGACCGAATAGGAGAGGGGGTGGGGTAGCATTATATGATAAGGATGTCTACACCTGTGAAGAGATGCAGGACTTCAATCAGGTTGAGAATATCTGGATAAAAATTAAGGTAGCAAGAACGGAAAAAGATGTCATTGTGGGGGCTCTACTACAGACCTCCAAGTCAAACTGATGACCTGAATGAAACCTTTCTTGAACATATAAGCAAACCCCTGGCAATAATCTTCGAGCATTCCTGGAGAACAAGAGAAGTCCCAACAGACTGGAGGAGGGCAAATGTTGTCTCTATCTTCAAGAAGGGGAAAAAGAGGAACCAAACAATTACCATCCTGCCAGCCAGCCATCAATACTAGGAAAGATTCTGGAGCAGATCATTAAGGAGGCAGTCTGCAATCACTTAGAAAGGAATGCTGTGATTATTAAAATTCAATATAGATTTCTGAAAAGCAAGTCATGCTAGACTAATCTTATCTCTTTTTTTATAAGATTACAAGCTTGGTAGGTGCAGAGGATGCGGTGGATGTAACATATCTTGATTTCAGTAAGGCCTTTGACAAAGACCCCCATGATCATCTTGCAAACAAATTAGTAAAATGTGGGCTATATAATACTACTGTTAGGTGGATTTGCAATTGGTTAAATAATCGGACCCAAAGGAAAGAAGTGACTAGTAGGTTGTCACAAGGTTGTATCCTGGGCCATATGAATGTAGGAAATATTAAGCAGATGGCACAACACTGTTATCTGTGCACCTATAATAGGACAACCACATGTAAAAGAAGGTGGGCTTTTTCCTTTAATAATTTTGTAAGATTTGGCATGTCCTTCAAATACAATTAGTTATTGAAAGCACACACTATCTCCTTTACTTATGTTTGTATAGCAAATACAACAATTTTGCTTGCTGGTGGAAGTGGATCAACATTTCCAGCCAAAGTTGTGAACTGCTGACAACCCCTCTCCAATTCATGGTTAACATTGCAAATAATGAACAAAGAAACATTTGGAAGACAAAAGACATTAAAAACAGAAAAGCCAACTTACCCATTGCTTAGCAAACTGGACCATGGAACAGAAAGAGCCCCCCCAAAACAATGGAAAAATGGTGAAAATAATAATTACAAAATAATGTAAGATGTAATCAACTAAACACATTGAATGAAACATTTTTTAAATAAAAAGGGAGCACAGATAAAATGGAACTATGGAAATACTATAAAATGTAAATGAATATATATATAGATAGTAGGCAAGAGAAAAAAGTTAAGAAAAAAAAAAGATTCGGAAGAAATTCATAAGAAATGCTACTTTTGAGTATTTCCGCCTCTGGAATGCCAACCAGGAAGTGGACTTTCTTTATAGAACTTCGGGGCCAGGATTTTCTTAAGTATCGTTATTAGGTCATAAGGGGGCACCCTCCTTCTCTCTCACCACCCTCCCGCCTCCCTTGCCAATAAGTATTATGGCAAGGCAAGCCCTAAACTCGCTCCTTCTTTCGGCTGGAAGCCTGGAAAAATGTAAACAGAGGTTTACTCAGAGTAAATCTGCAAAGGAGGGCACTTTGGATGAAGTGCCCTCCTTTGTGGATTTACTTCTGAGTAAACCTCTCTGTTTACATTTTTCCAGGCTTCCTGCCCCTCCTGCCTGCCAGGATCTAAAGCATCAAAGAGTATTGGGGTAGTATACCTACATTCCATGCACATGCAATAATACAGCAGTAATAACAATGGGTATAAGAAGAGGTAAAATTCAAACTGAAGTATTCTGACTGTGGTCCCTCCTCAAGCGGTGCAAACTGCAAACAGGAGGCAGCCTCTCCCGGGAAAAGCCAAAAGCCCGGGCACAGCGTTTGCTTGCTGCAGAATCCCGGGCTCATAGAGAAGAGCCCGTTTGCACCGCTTGAGGAGGGACCAGTCAGAATACTTCGGTTTGAATTTGACCTCTTCTTATACCCATTGTTATTACTGCTGTATTATTGCATGTGCATGGAATGTAGGTATATGACCAGTTGGATTACTTATAATATTTAGGCACTTACTCTATAAGTTAGCATTCATTCTATTATACATTAGGTTGGTTTCTCACAGGATCTAAAGCGTGCCAAGCCTTGATGCGCTTTAGATCCTGGCAGGGCAGGAGTGGACCTCCCTGCCCCTTCTGCCTGCCAGGATCTAAAGCCTTGAAGAGGCTTCATGACGGGCCAACTTCAGCCCTCCAGGTGTTTTGGACTTCAACTCCCACCATTCCTCACAGTCTCAGGCCTCTTCCTTTTCCTCTCAGCCTGGGCAAACTTGGGCCCTCGCTCCCTCAGGATCGGGGTGAGAGAGAGGCAGCGAGGAGCGAGGGGGGGGGGCTCCTCCTCCTTTTTTGCTGCTTCCAAGAATAGAATACCCCCCTCCCTCCCTCCTTTCCTCCCTCCTTCCTATTTGGAGAGTCCCATCTAGAATTCAGTGTGATTTATTCAAGTTTTGGCCTACAACTCCCAGAAATCCCAGCCAATTTACCAGCTGTTAGGATTTCTGGGAGTTGTAGGCCAAAACCATCTGGAATGCGCATGCGCTGGCATACGAACTACTAACAAATTTTTGTAAGTCTTTCTATTACTAATAAAAAAAATCCCCCATTAGATTTTCGATTTCCTATTTTTGGGTTCTAAACCGTGCCTGATATATATATATATATATATATATATATATATATATATATATATATATATAAGATAGTCTTACTGTATTGCAAGACTCTACAAAATGTATGAGCTTAACATCTCCCATTCATATATTTATATTGACTGGGCTTGGTAGCCAATAATGTTTCCTGTAATCAATATACTTTGGAAATTGCCAAATATGGTGGAACCAATTATAACAATTTGATCCTGGCCAATGAACTAGATTAATTTGTTCCTCTCTGCCACAATTCCCATTTGATCCTCTTCTTTTGCAAATATTTCTTTCTTTGTGCTTGAAACTGGCAAGGACAAGTCCAGAGCAAACTGAACTTTCTGTGCAAAACCTGGAAGCATTACATTTTTGGACAACAATTTCCAGAATCTTTCAGCTAGATCGTTTGAGGAGTCAAGGCATTATTGTCCAAAAAAGTAATGTTCTCAAGCACTACTTCTGTGCAATTGCATGGATTTTAATATGTTTACATTTTTGCTTACCTCCTGTCCACCATCCAGAACACACAGTTTAGCAGTTTGCTTCTTGGCATCAACTAGAACGTTGAACATTGTGCATACGGAAGCAGGAATACGCAAGTCTGTTGATTTGCTCATCTTCTGTAGTTTCAGTTCAAAAGCAATTCTCGTTCTATTAAATCATGCAAGAAAGATCTGTCATATTTTGAGATAAATAAAGCGTAAAAGTGAAACTATAATTAAATCTATTTTTCATGCACTGAAAATCAATCTAGAAGTGTTTCAAAATATTCAAGTAGTGAAATATCATGTTCACAAATCTGAAGGTTAGATTTTTATTTAAGTGAGTAATATGACAAAACACTAAACCACAAAATGTGTTAAAGGCTATCTGACAGATAAGCTTTCAGCACAATTTTCACAAAGTGAAAACAAAATACAGATTGTCACATAGCATATTCAAGTACTTCTAACAGTCTGAAAAATATGGTTAGCCCTAAGTGTGACAGATTTTGTTATAAACAAAGGAAAATATCATTGTTCCTTTACATAACAGAACTCTCACAGAGGAGCAATTTAGAAGTACGTGGTAAAGGGGGAAAAGAGATATTTGAATTGCTCTCATTAGAAGCAACTAAAGACCAGTGCACATATTCTCTGCTGCCACAAGGTCATATGGCAATTGCTATGAGTGTGGTAGATAAGTTAATAACGGAAGAAGAACTGTGCTGGATCAGACCAAATGCCTATTTAATACAGGTTTCTGTTTCCAGAAAGGTCAACCAGAAGCCTATAGGAGGGACAGAAATGCAACAGCATACTCTCTTTCATGTTCCCTAGCAACAAAGATCCGGAGATTTAGGGTCTCTGATATTAGAGCTAATATATATCTATCATGTAAAAGGGACTTGTAGCATCTTTGAGATTGAGAAAAATAAGTTGGTAGCAAAAGCTTTATTAGGCTGTTCAAAGCAGATGGTCTGCTTTCCACACTGTCAGATAATCTGGGATAAGCAGATAATCTGGGATCAGATCCTGGGATATAGGGCAGCTTCAGGCCCCTTCCACACAGCTGTATAAAAACCACATTGAAGTGGATTATATGGCAGCGTGGACTCAGATAACCAAGTTCAAAGCAGATATTGTGGATTACCTGCCTTGATATTCTGGGCTATATGGCTGTGTGGAAGGGCCCTCTGAAGAGAGGAAGGAGGAGAAGAGAGCATCTTTCCCAGTGTCCTTGGCAACACTTCCAAATATTATGTGTTAGAGAACATCGGAAAATGTATAAGTACCTTTTGATGCAGGCTTCTATCATATCACTGGCCATGAGTTTAAGCCTCTGTTCTAAGTGATGGGCAAATTCTGGTTCTGGCCAATGGAGATCGAAAACAAACATCTGTAGTGCATCAAGTTTCCAGAAGAGATCTTCTGATGTTGCCGATCCATTACTGTAAAAATGACAACCCCAAAAATGTTGCTAGTGATATTTGAATCACATAGAAGAGAAAACAAAGATCCTTCTCTATATATGTCTTGTGGTTTTTCAAAATAAGAAAATCAAAGCATTTTGGAATCACTATTATCTTGCTTGGAGGGCCAATCTTTTTGCTCCTGGGAATCTCCAGGGTCTCCCAGATGGCCAGAAATGTCAAAAAAGAAAAAAAAGGAAGAAATCTCTAAATCAGGTGTAGATATATTTCTGGTTTCAGACTGTTCCTCCTAGATGACTCTCAAAGGGGCAAACCACAATCGGTGTGTATCGGTTTTGTATGGCTTTTATATTACATGCTAAATGTTTTTAATTGTATTTTATGTTTTTGGGGGGGCATCGAATTGTGCCAACTGTAAATCGCCCAGAGTCACCTTTGGGCTGAGAAAGGCGGTATATAAATACAGTAAATAAATAAATAAATAAATAGTAGGGATGTGAATCCCCATTGTTCTTAATATTACAAACAAAAAACATCATTTTTCCTCCTTGTCAAATGAGTCTTTATGCACATTTTTCAGCATGTATTTCTGGTAATTAAGTCTTTTTTGTATTAATGGCCATGACTGCTATTTTGTTGCATAGATGTTTTGAAAAAAAGCACAGGATAGGTTGCTTGTGAGGGGTTTTTTAAAAGCAAGAAACTTGCCCTCTCTGTGTCTGCTTTGTTTAACAAAATGGGAAGAAATAATAGTTTTGCATTCAAGCTTTTTGAACAAATTGAAGGGGACTGGGAGGAAATGCTTGCCATTTTTCTGATTCATGGGAGGTGGAAAACTTTGGTATAACTGAAAGGTTTTGTTTTAGACAAGATGTCTTGCTATGTTGAAACACCCTTTCCTATTGGAAGAGTGAAGGTTCTTTTGCTTGCCAGTTTGGGGATTATTATATGACTTCTATTTTCCAGTTATAGCATCCTCTCTTTTGTATAAGCACTCATAGAATCATGAAAGTGGAAGAGGCTCATAGGCCATTACGCCCAGTCACTTCTGGATGCAGGGTTTCCAGCTAAAGCATCCCCAGTGTCTATTTGAACTCAGAAAAATAAACCACATCACCTCTCTAGGCAACTGGCACCATTGCTTAACAGCTCCTATGATCAAGAGGTTTTCTATAATGTTCAGTGAAAAGTACCCTTCTATAACTTCAAACCATTGTACTTTTCCCTACCCATTGAAGTAGCAGAAAACATGCTTGTCCCATTCTCTCTGTGACAGCCCTTGAGATGTTTAAAAACAGCAACCATGCCACCATTTAGTCTTCTCTCCATTAGGTTGAACATGCTAAGCTGTTTAAACCTTTCCTCATATTTTGTTCACAATTCCTCTTCTGGCCCTTCTCTGAACCTGCTCCAACTTGTGTTTATCATTCTCAAAATGAGGTGCCCAGAAATGAATACATTGCTCCATATGAGGCCTGACCAGAGCAGAATATAGTGTTACTATTACCTCAATCATCTTGTAAATTATGCTTTATTAATGCAGGCAATAATAACATTCATCTTCTGTGAAGCAGTATTATACTGTTGGTTCATGTTCAATTTATGATCAACAAAAATGTAGTTTCAGATGTAGTACTGCTGAGCCATGCATCCCCCAAACAGGGGCAAAAAATAATGTGACTACAATTTCCACTCTGAGACAGCTCTTTAAGTATCCAAAAAAGTGCACTCACACAAGGCTTTAAAATTCTGAAGAAACCAGCAAGGTATCATGAAAGCAGTGGTGTACAGCATATTTTCTTGAATTTTTTTAAAAGCAGGGATTGCAGCAAAAATACTGTACCACTAATGCATTTCTGAACTAATGGCTGAGCCAAGTACTCAACAACTTTAGCTCAGGGTTTTGTTAAATTTTTGCTGATGCTTTAATGTTATCAACAAAGTGCCTGGATATCTGCCTCTGTGTTACCTGGAAGAAACTGGTAGCTAATCCATCTCATGCTGCTATAAAAAAGGGTAGGAAACATTTGCCTTACTCTAGTTTAGATACAGAAGTTATCACATGAATCTCCAAATGCTGGGTCCAGAATGTGTAGCCTAGATAATGGGAAGGGTTGCTTAGAGCTGTGATCCAACAAGATCTGCAGAGATATATGGATTACTCATCTCTGATATTATCAAATCCAACTGCAAATTGATATGGTTATGGAGCCAAGTGGGAGTGGTAACATTTTTTAAAATTTTAGCCTTCCGTGGGATAGGAATGGTAGCATCAAAATCAGAAAAAAATTGCCTCTTGCTTACATATACCAAATCTTGAGATCTTTATAAAAATACATCCTGGACAAAATCTGAAGAAACTGCAAAAGAAAACATAGTTGAATCTAAATGCACTATTCCATTGGAGACAAGGTTTGTTGTCCATCCACTAACCTCAAAACATACCCACCACCGTGTATAGTTCTTTTCAACTTCAGAGCAAAATCTGGAGCAGATCAATTGCTACTCTGCCTTGGGAATCACCAGCCACAAATGCTATGGCCTTGAATGAACTGCAAAGGAAGTTACTCCTTTCAGAACTTGGAAAAGTTACCTTTTAGGGATAATCTAACTGAACAGATCCCAATGAGGTTTCTTCTTTTCATTTCTTCATGCTGTTTCTTTGATTTTAATTCTGTAGCAGCTTTTTCTTATGATCCTAAAACAGAGGGATCCCATCCCTAGGGAAATAGAAGTCCTGTTGTGTGAAATTAATTTCTGTTCCACTACCACTTTTCTATTTCTAAATGTGTTAACTTGTGTGAAAAATCTTCAAAGCTGCAAATATTTATGGTGCAAACGAACAGTTTCCTGGCAGCTAGGAGGTGAGACTGAACCTTAAACAACAAAATAACTTATGATCTCATGCAGTCTGTATCATCTGTATCTGGGACATCCCTAAATTCACCAATAACATTCCTATTCCGTTATAGGCATGCATTCAGGTTGAGACAAATGTCAAGGTTGCATGAGTCAAGATACAGTCTTCCCAAACCAGATACAGAACTTTGCTTCACCCTGCATTACAATAGGGCTAATTCCAGCCATTACTAAGTCAAGAGCTCCCTTGAAGCTCCCAGCATTACTAAGGCAACATGTTCCTTGATGCTGCTACTATGATTGTCTTCACTGAACAGGAAAAGTAAATAGTATTATACTTTCTAGCAGAGTAAGTGATACACATGTATGTGTGGAGAGAGGGTGTACAAGCCTTGAACCTCTCATATGGAAGAGTTGTTTTTTTCAGGACCAGAATATGTGTGATTATTCTTCTACAATCTTTGAGAGATTATTGTTTAAATAAACAAATACTTAAACATGCCCTCTGTTTAAAAACCCAAATACGGGAAAGGTCCGCCATCTTCCATGGTAGTTCTCTCTACTGTGAAGCAGTTCTTTCACCAGGATGCTCTCCCTAAAATTTAGTCAAAATCCCCTTTTTTGTAATTTGAAACTGTTGCTTTGGGAGCAGCAGAAAACAAATTCTGTGCAACAGCCCTTCAGATTACTTCTCAACAATTTCTTATAGAGCTAAACATAGCTAAACATAGCTAACTCCTTCACCTTTTCCTCATAGGATTTGATTTCCCGATATTTAAACATCTCAGCCACCATCCTTTGGGTATAGCCTGTCAAAATTCTTCTTAAAGTGTGGTTTTCAGAACTGCAAGAGCAACTCCAAGAAAAATCAGGCCAAAGCAGTCAGTTTGTTGGCTTGGTATTAACTTTTGATGGGCCCGTGGTTTCCCCACTTGAAATCTGTTACCTTTATACAAATCTTGACTTGGACAGCCTTCCAAATATATGATAAAAGATAGGCCTTGCCTGTTTAAGTAGGTCACATTGGCACAGAATTATGCAGATGACAAAAAAAACCTGCATAGTGTTATGTCATTAAATTTATTATCTTAATCTGAGCATTAAATTATGGGTTTACTGAAATCTATCACGAGTCTGCTCAATTGTACAAAAGGCAGTCCAAGTGTATAAGAAACCAAACAATTCCCTCCCTCTGCCAGTATTTTTCTAAAATTTGTGATGAAATGGAAGTCAGTCTGTAAAAAAAATCATGCATTTCATTGATTCAAACTCAGAACTTTCTCCTAAATCCAATTTCTAACATCTATGACAACTGGAACTACAATCAACTACTAAATTGTTAGTCAACACTTAATGAACTGAAAATAAAATACATTAGGTCCTCTGGATCCATGAGAACAAGATGGTCCACCATATTTTATTTTTCATGCAATCAAGACTTATAATTTTCAGTAATCATGAATTGTTCCATAGCATATTATTACATGGTTGCAATGTGAACGTGGACATGCTGAAGCGTATGCATTCATGTTGTCATCAGTTAATAACATGGGATTTGATTATCCGAGTTTTTTTTCATATCTATGATGGCTCTCAAAACTGAAAACCATGGATATAGTGGGCTCACTGTAAACTATTGTCATATGTTGAGTAACAGGTTACATTATAAGATACAGCAACATATCCTATGGCCTTGAAACCTAGAATGCTTGGTTCAACTGAGCCCTGTCCAGGTAATCCTTTCCTCATCGATAGTATCCAAGCATTCTGAATAAAACAAGAACTAGGAAGTATATGCTACTAAGCACATTAATCTTACCTGTAGTCAATCCCCATAAATAAAATCGGCATTTGTATCTCTCTGCTTGATGTATTACACATCATCTGATCCAAACCTCACAGGAATATCAGATTGCCCTCTGCTCACATTCCTGATTATTCAAAACAAGCCCTAGAGTACGTCACTTTGTTAAAAACGGTAGAAGTGAACAGTGAAGGAAAATAAATAAATATATTTCAGGGAGAATACCTATCCTGGCTAATTATATGGTTGCAGCCTTTTTTCCTGGCACATTGTTTAAATTCGCGCTTGCTTTCCTGGGTGTTTTCCTAGACAACTCCAAGCACAATTCAGGCATGCTTTTCATGTCTAGCCAATGTGTCCTCTGTGTTAGCCTCTCAAGGGACCAATCAAAGAGAACACTGAATGCTACACACTGCATTTGGCTCTCTCAATACCTCCTCAACCTTAATGCACAATGCCCCAAATGTACCATTATAGAGGAAGAACAGCAAAAACAAGTGAAAACAAAGTAATTATGTTCTTGAGACTCTGTCAAAATATATAAGAACACACATATACTGTTTCTAACCGTGCACAAGGAAAAGAGAGAGCTTTTGTTCTGAATAGATGCTAGTAGAACAGCTATATGCTTCAGTTAATTGATAGAAATGGTGTGTGTTTTATGCAATGAGTCAGCCCAAGATATTTGGATGTTAGAAGGAAAAGACAAGGCATTTCTCCTTCTTTACAAGTGTAGAAGTTGATGATGCTACAACATTGCTCTCCAAAGCCAGCAAACTTTGTAAAATAGAGCAAGTTGTATGATACAAAGACTTTGTCCCCAACTTTTGATTTTTTAGGGTGTAAAAGCTTAATATTGGCAGGCAGATCATTATTAATTGTACCTATTTATAGTTACATCTAAAAAACAAAACTTGCATTAAAATAACAACCGTCATCACCGACTGAAGTAGAAAACCATTTAACTAGCACATGAAATTACAAAATAATACATACAATATAACTAAATTTAATAAAATACAATTTAATATTTAGAAAAATGCATTTTAATATAGAAGGTAAAGGAGGAAAATATGGAAGAACCTGTTAAGTGCATGCAAATATTTCTATAAAGTCTCCCTTCCTATCTGAGTTGAGTACCACTTATCCAAAATGCTTGGGACCAGAAGGGTTTTGGATTTCAGATATTTTGGGAAATTTTGAAATATCTTGAAGTTGGGAGTTTTAATAAGACATACATTGATGTTTCATACATACTTATACAAAGAGCATGAAGATAATTTTACATAATATTTTAATAATTTTGTACATGAAATAAAGACTGCATGAAACAAGGCCTTTTTTAAAAAGCAAAACAAAAATCAGGAGAAATGTAATTTTAAAATAAATATGGCTCCATTTAACAAACCATCTAATAATAGTTTTTGTCAATCTAAATCTCATCAAAAGATTTTTAATTGGAAGCATGAGCAGAATTTGAAAGTTCTATGCAGAGATCAGTTGACATTCTGAACAAGCGATAATTACTTAATTTTTAGAAGTTTTTTTCTTTACGTCCTTCAAGTACTAGAACAGGGGTCCTCAAACCTTTTAAGCAGAGGGCAAGTTCACAGTCCCCCAGACTGTTGGAGGGCTGGAATATTGTTAAAAATGAACAAATTCCTATGCACACTACATATATTTTATTTGTGGTGCAAAAAATAATAACGAAATAATAATACAACATTTAAAATGAAGAAAACTTTTAGCCAACATAAGCTTACCAGAATTTCAATGAGAAGTGTGGGCTTTCTTTTGGCTGGTCAGATAGTCAAGTCTAAGGTTTGGATTGAGAGGTGGGTAAATGACCTTGGAGGGCC
Organism: Anolis apletophallus; assembly: GCA_030556195.1. NCBI lineage: Eukaryota > Metazoa > Chordata > Lepidosauria > Squamata > Anolidae > Anolis > Anolis apletophallus. Next base: position 53,725,038 of record JARBWK010000009.1, on the reverse strand, counting down.
GCGGGTCTGAGTTTGGGGACCCCTATGCTTGAAGATCACAATTAAGCTGCATCTAATTTAACTTCAAATTCCTGAGAACCAGTTTTATTACAGGGCCAGAGTTCAGCAGAAAAGCATTTGGGTTGCATCTAGAAGGTTTCAAGGCCTATTTCTATCATCTCTGGAACAAAGAGATAAGGTATCAAATTTAGGAAATACCTCTGCCAGTCAGATAAAACAAAACTGGAGTAGGTGGACCAATGCTCTGCAAAACAGTACTTTTCTGTCAGGCATTTAATGTCTAGTCATTCCTGGTTATAGGCTAACTCTGTGATTCTGTTTTTAATTGTTAACGTTGTTTTATGTTTATGGTTAATGCTTGGTCGATGTACTGTAAACCGTCCTGAGCCAAACTGGAAGGACGGTATACAAATTGAAACAATAAATAAATAAATAAATATAATTTTTTCTCATACATTCATAATGTTTCCACTTATAATATCTTCCTTTGTCAGGGACATTTACACCATATTCTACATACAACATTGAGACTGGTGTTATGGTTTGGTATTATAAGGCAACTGCTGAAGTCTGTGTTTTAGCAAGAACATCTCTGTGAAGCTCTTTAGATTTTGTCCCAGCCACTTCTCTTCCTGACTGTTGCTGTTTGCTTACATGTCTTCTCTTAATGAATAATCAGGTGAAGGGAGATGAGCATTTGCTGCTCCCTCTTTCTCTGTAAAGTGGTGTAGACTGTATCAAAAGGGGTAGACATATGGATGAACACCACCAATAGTGTCTAAGAGGAGAGAAGCACACCTGGGGATGGGGGCGGCGGCGATCAAGAAGAACTGGACAAGATCTAGTCACCCAAAATATGGAAAAAATATTGCAAAATGTCATAGTTATCAAATTTTGGATGCTTTGCAAGAAAGCAATATCTGAAAAAATACAAAGGCATATATGGCTAAAATTGCTGAATTGGTAATATTTTTCAGTAAGCTACATGTATGCATTTAAATATTTATATCACTTCATTTAACATGGGATCTCAGAGTAGCATACAAATAAAACACTAAGAGAAATGTAAAACAATGCCAGATTCTAGAAATAATTTACATTTGACAAAAACACACTAGATAGGTAGATATAACTGTGGAAGTTGTTAAAGTAAGTAACTTCTAGCCATTCCATGGTAGCAAATGGAAAGATTATCTCAAATACCATTCCTATTAATCTGGCTATTTTTTAAATGTAGTGTTAACTACCCTGAAGAGGGCTGAGAGCGATCCTGCAAATAGTGAGTAAAAGGATAACTTAGATATGATAAAGGAATAACAACTGAGGTATCAAAAAATCACTGGAAGCGTCCACCAATGATTCGGCTCTGTATTAAGATTTCGTGAAGGGAAAAGGATAAAATGCCTGATTGTACACTTTCAGCACATTCATGACATAACTAGATACGGCAATCCAACACACCATTTGCAAAGCGGAAGTGAGACAACTGCATCAAGAAGGGAGATATTCCATCTGTTCTGCCCCACACTATCTTAATTACTTGGAAGGTGAACTGGCTGGGAATATTAATCCCTCTAACTAAAAAGAGCTTAACTAGGGGGAAACACTGAAGGTCTTCATGGGGCATGATACCATCCTTTCTCTTCCAACCATTTCTTCTCTTTGGCTATTTATCAGGCTTCCCTTATACTGCCTGTTAAGGCAAATTTAAACAAATACAGTTGTTAGCCTGGTATCGTATCAATTTTTTCTTATAGAATAAACAGAAGTGGGACTTGAAACCCATTGTTACAAGAGAGAATGCTCCCCTTTATAGTGTTTAACAATCATGAATGTATCCTGAATATTCATTTTTTTCTTTTAACATCTGCAGACCCTTGATGGGCTCCCTACCTCTTAGGTGTGAATTATATTACTTTGAATACATAAGCAATAGCATTCTCCTCTGAATATAACTAAGGGAAGAACTGTCAAGACAATGCTTGCAAAGAGTAGTGGAACCAGAAAACATACATTGCTTATATATTTATTACATACCACTTTTTCCTTATATTTCTATGAACAATGTTTTCCTTATTGAAAGCTTGTAATGGGCATCCTTTAAAATCTCCCCAATAATTTTCCTCTGTTGTAGTAAATCATGCACAGTGAGGAAGTTGTTCATTTAAAGTATATCTTGTTTACATTTTTTATACAGCCAAGGAACCTCTTCCAGCCAGGGTCTAATCAAGTGGAAACTCAACTCTATTAATGTTGGAAGCACTATGTGAAGAGTCTCATAAAATAATGTAACCAATTGCTGCTATTTGCCATTTTCAAAATTCTTTGGCAAATGCAGTGCATTAGTAAAAGCATGCCAAAACACAAAGAGCTATTGACATTAAAAAACACAGACACTCAAAATACAATAATATAAAGTGTTTCCACACTGCTTATTACCTAAATAGGCGCAATTATGTAATTACGGGTGATGACTGCTAAGTGTACTACAACAAACCTTTACCTAGTTAATTTTAAGCAACATCCTACTGAGTTTTTACACACCAAAAGGCACAACCCAATGACATTCCATGCTTGGCTCTCAACCAAAAAGCTGTAATTTCCAACCAAATGATTACAAACACCATGCAATCCAAATACAGCTGTACAATGACATCAGCAAGGCCGTGCAGAGCTGAAACACACACATACACACACTCAACGTTTAAAGATCAATCGAGAATACACACGTGGAATCACATAAAGAAGCCATCCAGGTTGGTGTAGAAAAACTAGGGATCTGTGGAAGATTAAGAGGCAAACTTGGAACTTTTGGAAGAGCTACATTGGGAAGACTGTTGGTGATGGTCCTGTGAAGAAATAAACAATGCAGGAGTACAATAATACAAAAGACTTTAAGAAAGGAACATCAAGGAGTGCCACAAACCAAATGGGGACTCAAGATCTTACTGGAATAGTGGGCTTAGAACTTCTGGAAACACTTACTTGACAGGCTGCCATGACTCTTGTTCAAGACCTCTGTGAAGGGACTGGGCAATGGATGATTCCATGAGATCAATGTAACGGATGACCAAGGGAACAAAAACCTCTTGCAAGTGCTTGTGAAACTTCCCATTGCACAAAAGTGCTTGACGAATAGAGATAAAAAGAGAAACAAAACAAAGAGTTTGCAATTACTTACCCTACCTTTTGTTACTACAGGGTAAAGATGAAAGAATGTGAAATTATTTCTTTTTCATTCTGTCATAGACTACTTAGACCTTAATTGTGAATATCTGTGGTGGTATATCTGTCTGGTAATTCTCCTGTGAGGGTATCAGAATAGCAATGTAATTACATGTTTTGTAAAGTTGGCCCGTCAGAGTCACCAAAATGTATTCAGATAGTCCATTCACACATTTAATGTAACTGAAGGTGGTTGTTTTGTAAATGTGCAAGATGTTTTAGTGAAGGAGATTAGATGTGATCCAAAAAGAGGTCCAGAGATGGTATGCATATGCCTTTGGTTGGGACTGATTAAGGGGCACTATCACTGGATATACTTAAATTGAATGAATTGCTATTAAGAGTAGACATGTGGAATCAATGGAATCTACTAGGTTTTCACTATTTCAGTAGATCTACCCTACCTGGGATTAAAACTTGGATTTTGGCTATTGGCATCAATGGACTGACTGAGGCCCCTTCTACACTGCCATATAATCCAGTTCAAAGCAGATAATCTGGATTTTATATGGCAGTGTAGAAGGGGCCTGAGTAAACATAAAATAATTCTCTGCAAGAGACTTGTAAATGGAAATCACAATCTCAAACATACTATTTCTTACATCTACTGAGTGTCCACAGAATGAAAGTCATAGAATTTTTGTCCCTCTTATTTTGTAATGATAAGAACACAGAGAAATAACACATGATGTGTTTTTACTTAAGAAAGCATTTTAATTAAGAATGGAGAAGCTGTTGGACTACCACTCTTACAGTATGAATCCTTAGATGTACTAACTAGGAAATTGACATTGCAATCTAACAATTTCTAGAGGGCTATATACTGGATTTAAATAGGCATAGCTCAAGGGGTGGTTTGCTATCTGTTTCCCAGACACGATTTCAAAACCATAACCAACAATAAAATCCTTCAACTCGATGCATAGGTACTGTTATACTGGATGAAAACTCTGGTACCTTGAACCAACGGAAACAATGTCACTTAACAAACCTTAATCAATAATAAAACAAATTAACTAAAGCATGCATTTAATTGAACTTTCCCATAAACTGTTATTTAGTGTTGGTTTTGTTTTGTATAGTAGCCAATCTAGCACATTTTATTCTGTGTTTGATAAGAGCTAATAAAAAGAATGAAGATGTCTAGCAAACAAAGGCATTGTTAGAACTTGTTTAAGCATCATAAAAGACACAGAAACACTAAGTAGATTTAGCAATAACCTCTGACTTATCTCTGAATTCAGGCTTATGTGCCTCCCCCTCTTTCAGTGGAAGCTTTCAAAACCATTTTCGAACAACTACAATTAAGAGCTACATGTAAATCCTAAACTATTCTTAATCTTAATGTTGGCTAAACTACTATGATAGCATTGGCTCACTGAGACAAGTTGTAAAGCAACTTGGTTTTGATTTAAATTTATTTAGCCACTTGTTTTCCCTCTATTTTATCAGCTTTATACTATTTATGCAATGCTTTTGACACAAAATAAATAAAAATGAAGACAAGTCACCTTCATAAATGAGCAGTTGTCAAAAAGGGGACATTTAATGGGTAGCTTATATACTTTTTATGGGTAGCTTATATATCTTAAAACATTTTGAACCCCAATAGAATCTTAAAATTGGAAACTGTTTTTTTAACATTATAATCTATTATTTCTTCTTTTTTTAACATCTGTTTATTTTTAACCTCATCAGTTGAATTCCTGTTTTGGGAGAAGACTGGCTTTAAATCAAATAAACAAATAAGAACAAAATTACAAAAAATGCTTCTGTTCTCAGTAGCATAATTTAGTACAAAGGATGGGAAATTACTTTTTCACCTAGAGTTTCCAGGATCCCTCTGGAACTATGGCAAATGTCCAAGTTTGCTGGGGAATTTTTGAGTTTTACTCTGAAACAAATACACACATACAAGGTCCCCCCCCCCCATCCCAATTTTTTTTATCAGCATGTTATAACTATTGTACTTCGGTTCTAAAGAATTCATTGGGGCACACTCTTGAGTAAGTAGATCTGAGACCGTAGTTATAGTGGTCCACCCCGACTTTACATATTCCCATAGCATTAATATGAAAATGTTAATGAGTAACTTTAATTAAAGCAATGTGTTCCAATTGTTAAAAAGCAAAACAAACCAGGACAGAATCTGACAGAAACATGGGTTTATTTTATGCTACAGGGTTTTAAAAAGTTTTGTTTGGAAAGAACTGTCTCTCAAAGCAGTGGAATTGATCCCAATGCACCTCCGGATCAGCTGCTGATGACCATTGTGCTTATACAAAGCCTCAAGTGCTTGCAACTACAGCAGTTCTTCCCACTAGAAGACGTTCCTCTTCTGTGTCCTCTCATTCCCAACCTCTCCCTCAACCCAGCCACTTCATCAAACCATTCTTGGCTTCATCTCTATGCAGGTCCTTGAGCCAAGGCCTCGAGGGAACCTAGCTGAGGAAATGGATGTAGCATGCATAGAGGTTGCTCACTCCTACATTGCCTGAACTTGTTTTATTTTGTTTTATTTTATTTATTTATTTGCTGTTTGCTGGCTCAAGTAACTAAATTGTATTATGGCCCTTTTCATTGACAACTCTTATGAGTATGTTAACTAGCTTACATGAAATTAAGGGTACATGTCTGCAGTCACACACACTTATTTTGTGAATTCTGAGCCTTGCAAAGGTTCCAAGCTAAGGCACTATCTATGTGGTCCCTTAATAAACACTATCAGTCTATAACTGTGCCTTGTTCTGTATTTTTTTTTTTTGCTGAAGGTTAAAAGCAGAACTTTTTTCATTAGATCAAGTAAAGACACACATCTTTCAACTCTGGTTTTGGCTTAGGGTCTATGTGTATATTCACATAATAATGCTTTGTAAACTTTGTTATTAAAATATGATGTGGAATGGTACACAATATTTGTGGTGTAGCAAAATAGCCCTTAGGCATCAGATCCCAACTGATGCTGGAAGCGAAGCCAATCACCCCAGGCTAGTGCATGGATGGGAGACAACCAATTAATTCCAGAGCATATCTGAGAATTCTAAGCTAAAGGAGTCCACATCTTCCAGATAATTTCCATTTTTGCATTTAAAGAACACATATAGTGATATGTCTGACCCCTTGTCATGCACTCCTGAGAATGTCATTCAAACTCCCTTTAAAGATCTCCAGGGAAGGGCAGTCTAATCCACTTATGAACAGCTCATACTTTTAGGAAGTTATTTCAAATGTTTAGGTGAAATCTTTTTTCTCATGCAATTTTAATCCACTGGTTTGTGCCCTACTCTCTGAGGAAGAGAAATCTTACTCTATCTTTGTGTCATCCTTCAGACATTTAAATATGGTAACTACTAGGCATGGATAGGTTCGATCAAAATCTTCGTAATTTGGAATAAATTCGGATCAAATTCCTTTTTGAAGCGATTTCGAAGCGATTTGGAAACCCGGAAGTATCCTTTCCATTTTGAAGCATTTTCCACCATTTCTCTTACAAATCAGTGAGTTGGAAATTATTCAGCTTTTCAAACCAGTGTGGATGGATTTCGTTCGTTTCCTTTCCCTCCCACGTCAGTCCTGGGCGAGAGCCACTGTTTAATCCTGTTTGGATGGCTTTCCTTCAGTTTCCTTTCTCTCCCACGTCAGTCCCAGGTGAGAGCCACTGTTTAACCCAGTTTGGATGGCTTTCCTTCGGTTTCCCTTCTCTCCCGCGTCAAGTCCCAGGCGAGAGCCACTGTTGAACCCAGTTTGGATGGCTTTCCTTCGGTTTACTTTCTCTCTCGCGTCAGTCCTGTGCGAGAGCCGCTGTTGAACCCAGTTTGGATGGCTTTCCTTCAATTTCCTTTCTCTCCCGCGTCAGTCCCAGGCGAGAGCCGCTGTTTAACCCAGTTTGGATGGCTTTCCTTCGATTTCCTTTCTCTCCCGCGTCAAGTCCCGGGCGAGAGCCGCTGTTGAACCCAGTTTGGATGGCTTTCCTTCAATTTCCTTTCTTTCCCGCGTCAGTCCCAGGCGAGAGCCGCTGTTTAACCCAGTTTGGATGGCTTTCCTTCGATTTCCTTTCTCTCCCGCATCAAGTCCCAGGCGAGAGGCGCTGTTTAACCCAGTTTGGATGGATTTCCTTCGGTTTCCTTTCTCTTTTGCGTCAGTCCTGTGCGAGAGCTGCTGTTTAATCCAGTTTGGATGGCTTTCCTTCTGTTTCTTTTCTCTCCCACATCAGTCCTGGGCGAGAGAAGCAGTTTAACCCAGTGTGGATGGATTTATTCCCTTTGCTTCCCCCTCCCCTTCTGGAATAAAACAACTACTTTCAAAGTAAAGACCATCCAATGAAACAGGAAATAACACTTTGAAGCCATTAAAGAAAGATTTGGAAGTCTCAGAAGTTTTTTTCTGTGAAAATCGGAATTGACTTTAGATCCAAACCATCAGTGCCCCCTACATCCAAAACGAGTTTTGAACCATTTTTTGGGGATCAAACAAGCCTAGTAACTACATCTCATCTTCAAGCTGAATATATCCAGTTCCTTAAGCCATTCCACATAGGACTTGGTTTTCTGCTCTTTGTCACCATTCCCTGGATGTGTTCTAGCTTATCGATATCGTTTTAATTTGTGATGCCCAAAGCTAAATGCAACATTCTAGGAGAGGGCTTACCAAAGCAAAAGATGGGTACTTTTCCCCCCTCAATCTGGAGACCACTCCTGTTGATGCAGCCCAGAATTGAATTTGCTTTTCAAACTGCTACATCACACTTCTGCCTCATGTTTAATAATTCTCTAAATCCATTCATTCTATGTTATAAAGTATTTGTGCATTTCCTTTTTCTTGCCTAAATCTACTACCTTTTATTTAAAACATTTTCTGCCAAATGTACTTTGTCATAAAAGCACAGATGATTGCCCAATAAGCCAAACTCATTCCCAGCACCATCTGCAGAGACTGTTTTAGCATTTTTTGTTTTCCTCCTGTGTCATATCCTTTGGCATGAAAAAGTGATAAAACAATGATCTATATCTGAGGGTCTTTCAGCTTCCAAATCTCATCCTCATAGTCTACCCCACCCATATCTGCCCAAAGGCGACTCAGGGCGGCGAACAATCGGCACAATTTGATGCAATATATAAAATACATACATCAATAAAATAAAAACATCACATTACAATGTATCTAAAAGCATCAAAAAGAGTGAGCAATAAAAGTTTTAAAACTATGTCGTCATGTTTAGTCCTCATCCGTTTCGTTGTCATAGCCATTCCTAGGTCATTTTCCAATTCAAGTTTGTCTGATTAAGCTGAGGCTCCAAAAGCTTGCTTGAAGAGCCAAGTTTTCAGGTTTTTTTGAAAGGTTAGGAGGGAGGGAGCCGATCTGACATCCCTGGGCAGGGAGTTCCACAGCTGAGGGGCCACCACAGAGAAGACCCTGTCTGTCGTCCCCCAGATGTGCTTGTGAAGCAGGCATCAGTGCAGGGCCTTCTCCTCCTCCGATCTCAAGTCCCTGGTGGGTTCATAGGGAGAGATGCGTTTGGATAGATAAGCTGGGCTGGAACCCTTTAGGGCTTTATAGCTTGCTCCCTCCTCCCTATGACTTCCTCTCACATATTTATACATAGCTATCATGTCTTGCCTGAGTCTTCCCTTTGCAGGCTAAACATGCCGAGTTCTTTAAGTCAATCCTCATAGGACTTGTTCTTCAGACCCATGATCATTTCAGTCACCCTCCTCTGGATAGATTCCAGCTTGTCAATATCTCTTCAATTGTGGTGCCCAGAATTGGACACCGTATTCCAGGTGTTTCTGACCAAGGCAGAATAGAGGGGTAGCAAGACTTTCCTGGATCTAGACACTATACTCCTATTTATGCAGGCCAAAATCCCACTGGCTTTTTTTAGCTGCAGCATCACATTGTTGGCTCATGTTTAGAAACAATACACACCATGTAAATTTGTACAGATTTCTTAGAGATATGCCAATGTATGTTTTATATAATATAGAAATACATGCTTCAGAATTTAATCTGATGAAGTTTATCATCATTTCATGTGTTCCAGTAGGGAGGATTAATTTTTAGAAGGCAACTTTACACCAATTGCATCTCTGCTCATTAAACACATGTTATGCTAATATTTAAGATACATTTTCAGTTGCAGTAAAATTGATACGTTACATTAAGGATCCCTAACTTACTCGCACAAGGGAGTTGAGGGAGTATGCATAAATAAGTCCACTTTTCAACAATCTCTGTGCTTCCCACTGCCCCACCAATTTAAGAGAGATAATGGGAAAGGTAAAACCTTCTGGTCCGTGATGTCTCAAGTGTAGAGATTAGACTATATTCTTTTGAAAATGTTGCTTTTTGCATAATTGTTTCCGGACGAGCAAAGGCATTCAACTACCCCAAATAATATTTACACAATACCCAAACCCCAATGTTTTGGGTATTGCTGGCAAAAAAGCTGTGTGTGTGTGTGTGTGGGGAGGGGGAATAAAAGGGTGATTTCATTAAAAGAGTTTGTTAATGATGGAAAAAGAGAATTTCAGCTGAAATCCTGAGGGTCGGTACAGGTTTTTGACTTCTTGCTTCCAGCAATCTTTAGTGAAAGTGGTATTTCTCCACTGATATAACACATTGAGATCACTGTCCCGGCTATTAAAGTAGCAGTAATGAAAGAGCATTTTATCTCCTTTTTGCCGCCTAGCTAATTGGTAGAACTGGAAGCAAAAGAGTGCGAGAGGTGCATCTAAAAGGAGTTTGGCAGGCTATGCATCCCTATTCTCAATAGGTATGTCTCCAATTGGCATCAGTAGCATACTTCCCACAATAACCTCTTGCTTTTACAATACTGTCTAGCAATGCCAACATTCCTCAAGTCACTGTCCCACCATCTGCTCAAAGGTTCTTGGTGGGAATATGGGAGAGGGCCTTTTTGGTGGAATCCCTTCCCAAGAGAGACCAAGATGGCCACATCCCTTCTGCAAGCAGGTAAAAACATTTCTGTGCCAGCAAGCATTTGGGAAAGGATAAGGGGCATACTGCTGGGGAGGGGGTGGGTGGGACTACTGGGGGGAGATATGGATTGTGTGATTTAAATGCTTCTTAAAATGGATTTATTATATTTTAACTGTACTTTAACCTGAATCCACACTGTATAATTTTATTGTTTTTTATTTTTGTATTCACTTTGTCTAAAATTGTGACCAAAGTGTGGGAATGGCAGGCACCTTGAGTCCTCATGGGGATAAAGGCAGGGAATACATAAAGTAAATAAAAATAAGGTAAGTTTAAAATAATACAGCATGTGTTGTGAAAATCAGCTGTCCCAAAGCTGAATTTCAAAACACAGTAGCAAATCCTTGGGTTGGGTGAAAAACTTGTCAGACTTTGAGAACCACCAAATAGGTTGAATATATTAACCATGAGTAATAAGTCCTCCACTTGCTTGTACTCCCAACACTTGCTCAAAGTCTGCTTCAGAGTCAAAATTATGTCTTTGGTTGGTGGGGGATGTTTGAATGAGAGAAATATTGAATTACACTATTATTCAAGTGCTAGTGTAACACTGGTATTGGACATTAATTTCTAAGTTTGGCTACTCTGGATCTAATTAAAATCCAGTATCAAGTTCTAGATATAAAGAATGTTTATTGGGGGTGTGTGACTCTACAAAAATAGTGCTGTTTTCGGACTTGTTTTTGGCTGTCTCCCATTCCTCCCAGGAAATTCCCAAAATTGGGAAGGGGATTGCCATTTTAGATGCAGTAAGATTCAATCTATTGGCACCAATGGGGAAACCTTAGTGGCTCAACTCCATCATTTTTAGACCTACCGGGATGAAACATGTAGGCCACACTTATGACTGTAAACCTGCCAATTTTTCAGAATATTTCACCAATGCAGAAAGAGAAAGACCTCAACTCCCATCATGCCCTTGGGGGGAGTCAGAGGCTCCTTCAATGTTTAATGCACCAGGAATGTGGCGCAGCTGGCTGGGTGTCAGGTGCATAAGATCTCTACTGACCAGAAGGTCATGGGTTCGAGGCCTGCCCAGATCGCGGTGAGCGCTCGACCATTTGTGTAGCTCGTTGTCAACTTTTGCAACCCGAAAGACAGTTGCATCTGTCAAGTAAGAAATTTAGGTATCACTTGAGTGGGGAGGCTTAATTTAACTGATTTACGAGGCCATAAAATATCCAGGAAATACATACAAAAGGAGTGAAGGAATGTAACAGCTCCTCCTGGTGGCCAGAAAAGCTGGAATGTTAAATTGCCTCTATGTCTGTCTTATATTGTTGTTTGTCAAATGGCATTGAATGTTTGCTTGTATATGTGCATTGTGATCCACCCTGAGTTCCCTGTGGGGTGAGAAGCGCGGAATATAAATGATGTAAATAAATAAATAATGCCCATGCCGCACAAAGTACTGCTGGGAAAGTGGCCTAGGGAAGCCTTTACTACCTTCTTCTCTCTTTCTGGTCTTACTTGTGTCAAGTGGGGGCTCTGTCGAGGGGAGGGGTGGATGGAAATCATCCATTTTTGGTGGCCTCATCCATTTTTGGTGGTCTGGCAGCTGGATCACCAAATTTCCCCGAATCCCAAAACGGAATTGTGCACACTCCAAATGTTCACCATTCTATAGAATTTATAATATGGCAGTTACTGTTCTGAAAACAACACTGAGCTCAAGTTAATGAAATAGCCCTGAATATTAAAAAAGATAAATCCTTTCCCATGTCTGCATTCATACTGGATAAATATAGAAACTGGTGTTTCGCTACTTTAGAGTTCATTAAAAGCTCTTCAAATAGGACAACATGCAGGTGTCAACTCTCCACAGTTCAAAGACTGAAGATTAGCTTCATGTACAAAATGGTAACCTAAGAGTCCATTTCAAGGAAATCTAGAAAAAAAACCCCATTGCTGATAGTGGCCTCAATCTAATACCCAGTGGGATTTCTACCTCTTCATTTCCTAATGAGTTTTTTTTATAATGAGAGTTGACTTTAACAGTCACTCTGGGCTCTATTATGGTTAATTTGACTCCACTTCACTTTTCTTGTTAATTATTCACACTGGCCTTTTTATCCTCAGGAGAACACAATCTAGCCCCTCCCATTTTTTTTAGATCTGTGCAAGTCTCTTTTCTAAAAGGTGAAGTTTTCAGCAATGGATCTGAGCTTAATGGATGAGTCACAGTATTTATTAGTCCTCATAACCCTCAGACCAATGGATATAAGCATGGGATATTCTCTCAGATAATCTTAATGATTCAGCTTTGCAAAGGAGCTAGTCATGATAGATTACAGACTAAAGTATGATTTATTCTGGATGCAATCGCTACAGAATGGCCATCTGCTATATGCTTGAATTTCTTGAAGTATTCACTTGACCAGGAATGCTTATAAACAAGCAAAACTGATTTAATGCCATTCTGCATCTACTTCGTCTGTTCTTTAATATAGATTGTGTACAGCAGTAAGAGAAAAAGAGAAGAGGGGCAATGAGGGAGAGTTAGAAATGAACTGGGAAGGGGTCCATCACCTATGCCTTGTCAAATTTGGTGAAATGGCACAGAAAAGTTCATATCAGAAGAAAACCAGGAACCCAAAGGGTTGCTATTCTGTGATGAGAGAAAACATTAGCTGCTAAAGTTACCCAAATGACATCCTCTTATATCTAATTTATATTTTACCTACTGAGTGCACTGTCAAGTGGTTTCCTTGGCAGAAGCAATCACACAATAGTCCACGGTCTGACCAATTTTTTAAAAAGAGGACACAGATTTGAATAGCTCCTTCCTATATGTCACAAACTTTCAATTCTGTTTTTAATAGAGGCTTTGGGAGGAAGAAATGTGGAATACAGAAGCAGCAGGAAAGGGCATTTAACCTTTTCAATGCCCAGAACTTTCCTGCTCTTGAACTGGCTTCTATTGCATTAAAAAGGCACCAGGACTATTAGCCCTATAATCATAATAGCTTAAGGTTTTCCCCCAGCAACGCTTTATAACGTTGCTCATAATTGCTTCATTATGAAACTACCCTTTCTATCATTTTAATGAAATGTCTTCCTCCTTTAGAATGGTTTCCACATAATCATTTAAAGTAATTACATACTTAATTGTTTGAAGGCAAGGAAGAGTGGAAACTCATGCCTTCCAATAATCTTTCACAGTAAGCTTTTGATGCATCAGTTTGATGTGAAGTATTGTCATTTGGTCTGAAGGAAAGCACAGTACTGAAATAATGCATTTTGAATTCAAGGTAAATCAATGTTTTATACGGCAAAACAGCCACATTTTAACAGTTTTGGGTTCTGTTACTATTGGAGATATATTTCTGTGCATATACAGCCTTCCTTTCCTTTGTATAAGGTGTCTGCACTAGTTTCTGATAAAGCCCATGTATTGAAACTGGAATGAAGTTGAGTCTTATTTGAATCTGGATGATGGTACAGTAATGTTCGCCACATTTAAGGTGGCAATTTTTTGAGATTCCTACAACATGTTCTTCAACAGAGCTCTGTCATCTAGTAGAGAGATAAATCTGTGGGTTTCAAATGACCACCTGGAAAGCTACCGCTGACCCTAAGCTGTAGCTGCTTGATGTTATTGATGTTATTGTTTTAGCCATATTGGCCTCTGCCAAAAATAATTTTGTTTAGACTAGGAATGTCTTACGAGCCTTCTTTAGAACTCTAGATATAACTCCTAAATCAACAATGAACCTTGGCTTAGAATCTTGGTTTGTTTTGAACTTGGTAACCAAAGTTATGGTAGTTTAGAGTACAAGACCTTTAGAAAAGTTAGTTTCTAAGATTATTACTTTCGGTCCTCTAGCTAGCATATATATCAAGCTCAAGAACACATCTGGAAGTGAAGTGATTTGAATAGCCACATAAAAATGACCTTGGGAAACAAATAAGGCTCAGTGAGACAGGTGTTGCATTTTTGGAAATATTCACTATTGAGTTTCAAGGTCAAAAAGGGATATCGTTCTAAGCCAGACACAATTTATCTGGATTTACTATGAATTTTGCATCCTGTCAGGGCTGTTTTTTGGATGAGGGAGATATACACTATTGATTGGTAACTATCATGCAGCCAAACCCTGTGTTGCTTATTGTGAAGAAAATTCCACGGAATCCGATAAGGCTTATTATCATTAGATGCAAGTACTACATGAATTTGAAGGAAGGCAGGCAGGAATAAAGATTTATAACAATTTGTAATCTAAGTCATTCTGGATGGTAAATGTATGTAGGAACTGAAAGGCAAGAAAAATCACAGATGTTAAAAATAATCAAATTAAGGAGCTTACGGTCATTTCTCAGGAAGTTATTTAGCAATTGGAAAAGAGGGAAACTATCCCAGGAATCTTGTGGCTGTGCTTCTAGTGCTGAATCCATGTCAACCACGAAAAGAGACCAGAATTTCTCTCCATGTTCAGCCAATAAATCTGGCCACCAAGCAAATGCCTGCATCATAATGCAAAGGTAGAATTATAATGCTATAACATATACATACTGAGAAAAAATCAGTTTAGATTTTGCTCATGCATAAAATGAATAAAAGAATAAAAAACGGATGCCAATTTGTACACAATCACTATGGACAAACATAATGAAAATTCTACACTAGGAAAAGTTGATTTCCCCCTTATATAACTTGTGAAGAGCCAAGGCAGTGTAGTGCTTTGAATGATGGACTATGATTTTGGAGATTCACTTAGTCAGGGAAACTCATTGAGTGACTGTGGGCAAAGCAAAGGCAAACCATGCCTGAAAACCCTGAAATAGGTTTGCCTTAAGAGTTGCCATAAGTCAGAAATTACTTGAAGGCAAACAACAACATGACATATACAAGTTAGATTCTGTGCAGACATACAATTTGAACAAGGCATAATCAGCTGAAACATTTTGAGTGACTTAAGAATGGTGTCGTTCTCTCATTGAGAAGTAGGCCAATACAGTTAAAGTATTGCCAGTGTGCAAATGACAAGAGACACCTTAAAATAATTATTCCCTTCTTCTATAAATTGGCTCTTTTGATTATTGGCAGTCTCAAATCATGTGTGTTATCTGAAACAGCTCCCCAGATGCATGGGCTGAGATGTTATAAAATTGTGGTCCAACACATATGATTATCATGTAGGTGAAAGCTGATATAAATGAAAATAACAATGTCTTTTAATTCTGTTTATGAGTATCTTCCCATGCTAATTTATGTAAATTTAATTCTTTGAAATGTATATGATTGACTAAGATTCCTTTAAGTCAGGTAATAAGTGCTCATGTACACATGATATATCCAGTGAAGCTTCTCACATAAAGGGAGGCCCTTTGATCCAGCAGATGGATTTGTCAGTAAAATAGTGAGGAAACAATGTTTTTTAACTGATTACCCTACAACTCCTGTGCCACCTCTCTTGATATCCTGAAGGGTGTTCCCACTCTCTAGAGACTATTGGAGGAGGGAGGTGTCAAGGTCTACAGTAGAGAGGATGAATCGGTAAAATAAAATAAAAAAACATTTCCCTCTGTGTTGTGCTGCTGGATCCAACACACATTACTGGATACAATTCCATGTATACATTTGTGTAGCATTATTGAATAAAATTGTAGCATAGATTCTCCTGTTCCTTCCAAGACCTGCTTTTGAGACTTACCCTTCAAACATTTAGGTCAAAATGTTGTGTAAATTTATGTTGTCATCGTTTTATATGCAATGTGTGCGACACTTTGGATTGCTTTTGTGAGCTGCCCCAAGTCCCTTCAGGGAGATGGTGGTGGGATATAATTAAAGTATTATTATTATTTATGAAATAGAAATTTTCCTTAAATGGAAAAGGAAAGCTGAAATTTCACATCTCTTCAATTCTATAGGTCAAAAGTAACCAAGGAGTACAGTGTTCCCTCACTTATGGCTGGGCTTAGGTTCCAGGACCTCCCGCAATAAGTAAAAAACCGCGATGTAGGGATGCTCTATTTATTTTAATATTCATACATTATTTTAAGTATTTATAAACTTAAAATAAAGTGAAGGAAAGGAAGGAAGGAAAGGCCTTTCAAGGCTGGAGGGAGGACTGGGGAGGGAAAGTGCCTTGGAGAGCAGCAGCAGCAAACCCCCGCAAAACAGCAAAAATACCATGATATTTTAAATTAATATTTTTTAAAATCCGCGAAACAGCGAGTCCACAATAAGCTAACCATGAAGTAGCGAGGGAATGCTATATAGGTCCATAATTCTATTTCAACAAGTGTAAGAAAGTGTAAATATTTTTGTAAGATGTCTTAAAAACATTGTAGATAAATGTGCATAATAAATGTTATTAACACAAGTACTACAGCTGTTACTACTGTTACTACTACTACTATATTCCCTTTATTTTAAAATAACTTTTGTGGGAATCTATGGGACCTAAATAGGTTAAAGCCACCAGATCCCACCTGATCTTAGGACTGGGCAGCTCTTGTTAACAACTGGATTGGAGATCACCAATGAATATCAGGTGCATTGGGCTATGTTTCAGAAGAAGGAACTGACAAAAATTGATTATTTTTCTTGTCTAAGAAAACCCTGTGAAACACATGAGCTTATAATTATTTGAAGAAAAAAAGCAGCTAATAGATATTAACAACAACAGCAACAAAACAACAACTGTATTGCTAAGCACGCATAGTTCTTATCAATATCATGGAAATGTGGATGCTGATTTCATTTAAGAAGACAAAGATTAAATGTCTGCATTTGTTACTTATTGCAAGGCCTTGTTGGAAGCTTGTTTCACTTTCAGTGGTTGGATCATGCAGGCCTGGAGCAAGATCAACAACTATATTAAATAAGTAACTAGAATAGACAGAAGACAGTTACAGATAACTAGACAGGTGAAAAAGATGTGGACTAATTGTCTGATTTACGACTCAATTGCACTACATAGGGAAAAAATGTCTATCTCAGAGGTAGAATCAACATAATATTACATTATAATATGGCTGTCATAGGACTGTTTTAACGGGCTGGCTCTTAAGAGCTTGTCATTACATGTATCAGTGTACTAAATGTGAAGAATCATACTCAGTGGCAGAGCACATACTTCATGTCCATAGATCCTAGCATATTCACATAGGACTGTGAAAGAATGCTGTTGAAAATTCACTGTCAATAATTACAGATAATATTAATTTATATCAAGGATGGCTTTGGTGGGCCTGGGAACTAACAGAATCCCCTCTCTATAGGTTCCGTTATTTTCTTCATATGAAACAATAAGTGACCCCAACGTATCTCCTGGTTTAATTTCGCCATGTTTTTTACCTTTAAAATGTGTGTATATGTTTGTAGAGGGGGGAAGTAGAACTATTAGAATTCTTGAAGCAGATTTCTCATCTCAACTCCCTCACCCAATGTTTCAATTTTTAGTGGAGCTGGTTCCTGGGCCAACAAAAATAGTGAGATCTATCCAAGTCCATGGGTTTGACTTGGATAGATCAATGGTCTGAATTAGTGTAAGGCAGCTTCTTATACCACAACCTATCATTTGTATGCTACCAATCATTAAGATATACCGTAGTTATTCTTTCTTGAATAATGTTAACATACTAATAGAGAGTCTTAGAGAAGGTTTATTATTATTTTTTAAAAACCAAACCACTATAAATACGTAACAGAGAGCTTCTTATAATTGGTTGTAAGAAATCCTTTATGGCCATGACTTCTATAGATATGAATGCCACCCTGAGTCCCTCTGGGAAGAGAGGGCGGGTTAAAAATAAATTATTATTATTATTATGAATGATACTCCCATGCATTTAAATTTAATGAGAAATAAATCAGAACAATTGTAAGAAGTCATGATACACACGTTAAAGCTTAGGACCCAGGGCACTGAAATAATGCTTCCTTTTATACCAGGTATGGGCAAATTCCGGCCATCCAGGTGTTTTGGACTTCAACTCCCACAATTCCTAACAGACAGTAGACTGTTAGGAATTGTGGGAGTTAAGGTCCAAAACACCTGGAGGGCCAAAGTTTGTCCATTCTTGTCGTATACCAACCTGGTCGTGGTTTCCTCCAAATGCCTCTGCTACTGCAGAAAGGTAGGTAAGAGAACCCTTTGGGTCGTGCCTTCCTGTTTGTGAATTTTTTCTTCCATAGAGGCACACCTGACACCACCCTAGTGCATTGACATTTTCTAAAGCTTTAACATGTATTTCCCTTGGCAACGTGTCCTTGCCACATTTTGTTTGTGTGTTTAATCTTGCTTTTGTCAACTTCTTTTGAATCTCTGCCAAATGGTAGCATAAAAACCCTTTAAATAAATAATAAGTAAACAATATCCTTGACATTTTTATGAAACTGATTTTAGTATGACATGGAAATCATGGCTTTTGGTAGAAAGGGAGCAATGCTGTCGGCCTGAAGTGTTAGAGATCATAATATAGCTTTTACAATGATCTGAACACCCTCTAACATGTTACTTAAAGGGACAAAGAAAATGACAGATACACATGTGAAAACCACAGGACATGATGTCCAAAGCTTGTACATTCCATTCTCATCTCTATATTACTTTGTAAAGCAATTCCGCAGGGAGACTAATTTTCTTCGAATTACAGGAATACTCTTGACCCCCCCCCCTTTTGATTCAGTGCTGCCCAAGAATAAAGTGATAAAGCTAGACTGACAAATGCAACAGAAGCAAAGTTGTTCCATCAAAAGGAATATAATAAGACACTAAGATGAAGGCAATTAGTGATTTAGCACATGCATGCTAAGAGGAAGAGGAAAATGCACTGTATGAAATTAAAGGGTGATTTTTAAAAGTTAATTTGGTTACTATTCATAATTTATATTACACCATATAGTAACATTTGCTACATCTGCAATTTGAATGATAACACTACAATATTCAGCAGTGGATTAGTTTTTTTTTTCTGATTATATGCCAAGGACTGGGATGGCATAAAGTAGGCTTGGGCCCAGATCAGTTTGACCGAAAGTGATTAATAATATTCAGTGGTCCATTTTGTGTAATCCCTTGAAAACAGAATGGGAAGGAGGGAACTGAAAAGCTAGGCAAAACAGATCAAGACAGCTGGATTTATTGGCTACTGGAGAGGATGGAGTTAGGTCTACAATATACCTGAGGCAGGGTCCTGCTGCAGGGCTCCTGTAGAAGATGGGATTACCTGCAGTGTCTTTTTTCCCATCCCTGGCAGTAAAGTGTCAATTTCTTTTGGAAAAGTTCCCTAGGCTCTTCCTCCAGAGAGGGCCCTGCTGAGAACTCGCTTTCCCAGGAGCATTTGCATGGGGCCAGCATTGTAACGTCTCAGAGTTCCTCTCGGAGCATGATGGGAATTGAAGTTTTTCTCTCCCTTTCTCTGCCAATAAAAGGCCTGGTTGTATCCATACTTTGATTGGCTGAGAGTGGACACAACTGGCAACGACAATTTCCAGAACCCTCTATTGCGGTTTGTCTTATTTTAAAAAATGTCATGGTAAAAACTTAAAATAATTCCAAAAAAATCCCCCAGTAGATTGGTGAATTGTTTTGAAATTTGCCAGGTCTGTTTTTGTAAATGGGGTCCAAAACTGAGATAGGGTTCCTGCGGAAAGTCCTTTAAATGACTGAGGATTGAGCCTTTAAAGTCTCCCATTGTAGCCAATGGGCTGAACCCTTGCTGAATGAAAATGGCAACACTTCTCCCAATTTGAGTAACTTCCCGGTAAACAGAATTGAGGGGTTAGCCAAAAATGGACCTCAAAATGGCATGTCTTTTGGTTGAATTGCACAAGCCTAGCATAAAGCATGTATCCTCTCTCTACAGTTCATATTGAAAGACAAATCACTTTCCATATTCCTTCACACTATGTAGCTGTCATTGGCATCCATACTGGAAGATTGTCAGTACTTGTGGCAAAATATACTGTAATTATAATGGGCTGTATGTATGATACTCAGAGATTTACAACTTTTATGACCTTTTCACACGGGTCTCTCAAATTGCATTGTGGAGAATTGGGTGACAGCTGTGTGTGTCCCACTCCCCAAATCACCTGGCTTACAAAGAAGCGGATTCTATGGGGGGAAGTGTCAACTGCATGTCTTTCCTCATTGCTTTCGGCGTATGCCACCACTGCGGCATATGCCTGATCTACTCTAGTTGATACACGGAGTATTGCTGGAACTTCATCTACATCGTGAGATGGGAGCCGGCAAGCTCTGTGGGGCAACTAAGGCTGAACTGGCATATGCCACCGAAACACATGGCAATTTCAGTGACCACTGGGGGGGGGGGGGGTGGATGGAAGTGGGGAACCCATCGCCCTACTCCCCACATTAACTGGCTTACCAGGAAGCTGATTCTATGGGGGGAAGCATAGTCCACACGGTTTTCCCCTATTGCTTCCAGCATATGCCACCACTGCGGCATATACCGGCTCCACTCTAGTTGACCCATGAAGACTCACTGGAAGTTCATCTGCCTTGTGATATGGGAGCTGACGAGTTCTGTGGGGCAACTAGGGCTGAACTGGCGTATGCCACTGAAGTAAGCCCTGTCTGAAGAGTTTGATGTTTCAAAAATCTGCCACTTGAGGTAGGTACATAAATGTTAGCTCATCAGTGAGGAAATCTTAAAGAGAATGTAAACCTGTAAGTTGTTGAAAGCCATGGTAGTGGTTGAACTTAAAAGGCATATTCCAAAACTTAATTCCAGTCTACCAGTGATACCAAGTTAAATAAAAAAGCAACACCTGGAGAAATTTAAGGGGAAGGAAAATGAGAAACATGGAAAAAGAAAATGATCACTGAAAAAATAGATGTTCAATGGATATAATAATCCCATGCATAAAAACATGAAAAAATGCCCTGTTTTGGTTAGGATGGATTACATACCTCTTTTCCCTGGGGGAATCCATGAAGTATGGTAGAACAGGGGGGAAAGTTAAGAGTATTAAAACGTGAGTTTGATACCGATAAGTAGTGTGTTCTCTCCCCCCCCCCCAATGCTGAACATGGCACACAGTTATATCATATCTTTATTTTTTTTTCCATGTCAGGAATGACTTGAGGAACTGCAAGTCACTTCTGGTGTGAGAAAGTTGGCTGTCTGCAAAGATGTTGCCCAGGGGACACCCAGATGTTTTACCATCCTGTGGGAGACTTCTCTTATGTCCCTGCATGAGAATCTGGAGCTGACAGATGGGAACTCATACGGCTCCCCGGATTCAAACCACCGACCTTTCAGTCAGCAGTCAGAGTCCTGTCAGCTCAAGGGTTTAACCCATTGCACCACCGGGGGGCTCCTAGTATCTTTAATGCTGTCACTGTACTTTCAAGTATTACTGTCTGCAGTGAGACACATTATCATTGTCTCCCCATTTCCCCTTTAGAGTATACTCTGACTGTAAAAAAAAGCCACACATTAATTCTGTTTATTATATTATTTTTCAGAAGCAAAATGTATAATAAAATTGTACTGTAAGACTAAAATACAGCTGGCCCACTGTATCTGGAGAATCTACCATTCATTCCTTGAAAATATTCAAAATAAAAATTCAAAGGAGCGCATCTTGATTTTGCTATTTTATATAAGGGACACCACATTACTATGTCATTGTATATAATAGGACTTGGGCATCCACAAATTTTGGTATCCATGGGGGCTCCTAGAATCAAATCCTAGATAATACAAAGGGCCCACTGTAATAATGTACTTTTCAAAGTAAACAGTGTTTAATAATAGAAATTCCTGTCACTCTTTTTGTTCAAGGAAAGTTTTACTTTAATGAACTTTTAAAGAAAAAATAATCTGCATATATATTTCATTAAGCAATTATTTAGACTATAATACAGTGACAACACTAGTGGTGAAGAATACCACTTGGGAATTCATTTCAAATTATTGAAGCAGCTGTTTCTTCAGTATAAAATAAAATATCCATAACAAGTTCACACATGACAGATGTAAGCTAAAGTCTAGAATTGGCAGTGTGAAATAAAAGCAGATGTTTTGAATGATCATATTTATAGACACTGCACCATAGCTTACCATTTTGTATGCCTCACAGAAAAAGAACTATGTCACTTTTTATTTGAAAAAAATATGAACTTTTTTTCCAAATAGTTCTGGAAGTCATAATTAGATAACTGAACAAACTTTTAAAATACTAACAAGAATGCTATTAATATAAGTGAATAATTTTGTCCATTTTGTTTTTTAAAAAAGGAAACTTTAAATGTCCGTGTTATTTGCTTGCTGTGCAAGTCAGGAATATCTCTCAAAACAAATAGGATTTTGTATCTGCAGAATGTGTGTTCATTCAATAAAAAGAGGTTACTTGTGGATTTTACCCAGATTTTATAATAAAAATGATAACTTATACAATATTAGCCATGGTTCTCCCTCTCAGTTGCTTCTGCTTCATTTAAGCTCATTCTCATTTTTAGTGACAGATAAAAAGGTGGAAGGGTTATTTGAACTCTGTTCTTCAAAGAATCTCGGCACCAATGGCTGAAGGCATCTTTCCCCTTTTCTTCCATTTTACCTGGTGTTTATTTATTATTTTAAAATGTTGAAACCAATGCTTATTCAAGGGAAAACAGAAATAGAGCTTTATTTCACTTCACTTTTCATAACCTTCAAAACTATTATGGTGCTGCAAATGTGAATTGCCTTTAACATATGTCAGAGGCTTTAGCGGTAATGGTTTTTGACAGAATTGCTTCACACTGAGGCTGTACAGGGTGGCTATCAAGCATTATTGTACAGCTAATGCCGTTATCCTCACCTCTGAATGGTGCTCTTCGTTCTGCTGTAGGACTTCAATGCAGAGCTCTGCTAAATGAATAACCTCTTCCAGCTTTTCCGAAGGAGAAGCTTGATTCAGTGTCTCTGCAGTGAAAAGGAATATACAAACCAAGATGATTGAAGCTAGGAAATGGAAGCTGGGAGTGAAAAATGTTTCAAAAAACTGAAACGAGACACAACAACACCATTTCAAGAGGTTTCCAATGCCTAGCACTAATGCTTTTAATGAAAAGAATGGTACTTGTTACTTTGACATGTAAATAAAATATTCTACCACAGGAACTACTTCATAATTTGTTTTTTTGTTATTAGTAACATTTATATGAGATCTAGAGTGGATTAGTAGTTTGAGTCTTGGACTAGAATTCTGAGAGAACAGGGCTTAAACTCTGCCAAGTTATGGAAACCTACTGAGTGAGCTTAGGCAAGTCATTCCTGTTTGCCATAGGATTTCCAGAAGTCAAAAATGACTTGAAGGCACACAACATTTATATCCTGATGTTCTTCCATGGCACATTTCTTTATTCTTATGATAACAACGCTGTGAGATAGGTCAGGGCTGAAACTTTTCATGGCTCAGCTAGTTCTTCCAAGTCACAGCCCAATATTCTTAGCAACCACACCACAATGGCTTATTTAACACGTGTGAACAGACAGACACATATAAGGTTGCACCTGAGATGCTAAAGCTAGCTGCTGGGTCCCATGTCAACAAAGAGTTAATCCATCTGTTTTATTATGTATTTAAAAGAGTTATCCAAGGTGCTGAAAAAATGAAGGTAGGTTTCAGTACTGTGGAAATTTTCTTTGTTGTTCAGACAAAGCCCAGACAACATCTCACTGTCACAGAAGTCACCAGCCACCACTATTAGATGCTCAACTTCTGCACCAAACAAGTTCTAATCCTCTACAAGGTCAGCTGCACAAGAAAAGCAGATATTTCGGCTCTGTCCTACATTGCTTACAATGTCATCCCTAATGGATGAATCATCAAACTCAGAAAGTACCACCATTCATGTTTTCTAGACGATTCTATTTCAAGTATGTCTAATCTAAACATATCGCTACCGTATTTTCTGGTGTATAAGATGACTGGGCGTATAAGAGGACCCCCAACTTTTACAGTTAAAATAGAGTTTGGGATATACTCGCCGTATATCTAAAGCCTGGCTTTGCCCCCTCCCCCTGCTCTGGCTTTGGCTCCCGCAGCAGCTGCTCCAGGCTTGAGGCAGAGGCAGCACCAAGCCAGCGGTGGCAGAGCCAGCAAAAATGGAAACCGGCTGGCCACAGTGGAGACAGCATGAGGTTGGCGGCGGCAGGGACAGCCGAGCAGACTACCACCCCCAGTCGGTCTCCATGGTAACATGGCCTCACGCTCCTCGTCCCCGCCCCCTCCCTTCTCCTCCTACCCCCTCCTCCCTCCGTCTTCCTTCTCAGGCTGCACCACTCGGGCATAGCGAAGAAGGCTGGCAGCTGCCCACCCACTGGAGCAGGGCACCCAAAGGGGCCCCACAATACCTGGTGTATAAGACGACTCCCCACTTTGTTTTTTTTATCAGATATTTTTATTGAGTTTTTTCCATAGATAAAATACAGTTTGAACAAAAAGCAGGGCAAGGGGGAAAGAAAGAAGAAACACAAGGGGGGTAAGTAGGGATTGGGATGTGGGAGTGGAATTGAGTGCAGGGTAAAGAGGAAGAAGGTCTAGTATAGTTAGAAATTGAAATGAAATTGAAGGATACGAAAGCGCTCTTCCAGTCCGGTTCGCGGGGATCGTTGGAATACCACACTTGAAATAATCTTCCTTCATCTTGGATCCGGCTTCCGGTTTCCCGACTGTGATTCTTGTCATTATATCTTTAGTGACTTGATATACTGTTTTAAAGGTTTCCAGTCAGTTCTGTTTTTAATGCTCTGGTCATTGACCTTGCTATTCAGTTTATCTAGCTCCATCAGCTCTTGTAATTTAATTAACCATTCCTCTGTCTGAGGTATATCTGCCTTTTTCCAGCTTCTCGCCAGAACTATTCTTGCCGCTGCCGCTATGAAGAATAGGAGTTTGTCCGATTCTCGGTCAATCTTCTCGTCTGTTAAGTTAAGAAGATAGTAGGCTGGGTTTAGGTCGAAGTTTTCCTTTCTAATTTTCTGTGTGTGTGTGAGAATTTGTTTCCAGTACTTTTGAATTTTGGGGCAGGACCACCAACAATGGAAGAACGATCCTAAATGATTCCTGCACTTCCAGCACTTGTTATTTGTATTTTTGTAGTATTTTGCCAGTTTTTGGGGAGTTAGGTGCCACCGAAAGTACATCTTGTACCAGTTCTCTGCTATGGTAGTTGATCCTAGATATTTTATGGTTTTCCTCCAGATGGACTCCCATTCTTGCAGTAATATTGAGTGACCCAGATCCTGGGCCCACTCTATCATAACTTGTTTTATTGCTTCAGTTTCTACCTCCCATTCCAGTAACTTATTGTACAGGATCCTGATTCTTTTCTTCTCGTACTTTTGGAGACTCTCCCATACAGTTTCTTCTTCTGCGAAGCCTTTTTTTGGTCTAGCTTGAAATATTCTTTTATTTGGGCATAGTGGAACCAGGTAATTTCTGTGCCTGAGTTCCTTAGTTCATCTAACGATTTTAATTCCCACAGTCTGTTCCTCTTTACCAATAATGTTTTGTATGTAAGCCACTTTTCCATCGGGATTTCCTTCCTATGTTGGGCCTCTGGAGGTGATACCCAAAGTGGGGTTTTCGAGTATAGTCTCGCCTTATATCTATCCCACGTCTTGATCAGGGCAGCTCTGGTGTAGTGATTGGTAAAATTTTTCTCAATTTTTGCTTTCCCGTACCAAATGTACGCGTGCCAACCTCTTCTCAGATTGAAACCTTCTAATAATAGTGTTCTTGTTTTTTTAAGTGTGGTCCAGTCTATAACCCAACTGAGGGCAGCTGCATCGTGGTATAATTGTAAATTCGGGAGAGCCAGTCCCCCCTCTCTCTTTTGTCTGTAAGAATTCTGTGGTTTATTCTAGCTCTCTTTCCTTCCCAGATGAATCTTAAAATATCTCTCCTCCATATTTGGAAGTTGTGGCCTGTTCTTATAACTGGTATAGCCTGGAAGAGGAAGATCATCCTGGGTAGGACGTCTAATTTTATTACTGCTATTCTGCCCAGTAGGTTTAATTTAAGATATTTCCATTTTTCCAGGTTTGCCTTTATAGATTTCCACGTCATTTCATAATTATTTCTGAGTAATCGATTGTTGTGTGCTGTCAGTTGTATACCCAAATATCTTACTTTGGCTACAACCTCGATTTTAGTTATGTCTTTCTGTTTTTCCACTCTGTCTCCTTTTATATTTTTTGTAAGAATCTTAGTTTTGGCATAATTGATTTTAAATCCAGCCACTTTACCATACTGCTCCAATTTCTCTAGCCATTTCTGAATTGTCTCTACCGGGTTCTCGACAATGCAGACTATGTCGTCTGCAAATGCCTGCAGCTTATACTCTTCCTTTTGTATTTTTAACCCTTTTAAGTTTCCGTCAGATCTTATATCTTGTAATAATAACTCCAACATAAAGATAAAAAGGAGCGGAGACATCGGACACCCTTGCCTCGTTCCCTTCTCAATTTTGATGGATCCTGCCGAGCAGCCATTAACTATTATATTTGCTTCTTGATTTTGATATATTGCGTTTATTGTATTTATTAAAGAAAACCCCATATCTTTTTCTTCGAGAATCTGAACTAAAAAATCCCAATTTGCATTGTCAAACGCCTTTTTGGCGTCCAAAAATAAAAAACCCACTTCTTTCTGGGTATTTGCATCGTAAAATTCTATTGCATTTATGATCATCCTTAAATTATTTCTCATATATCTGGAAGGTAGGAAACCAGCTTGATCCTCATTAATAATGTCATTAAAAAAATTTTTGAACCTATTAGATAGAATTTTAGTGAACAACTTATAATCGTTATTTAATAAGGAAATGGGTCTGTAGTTCTTTACACTCAATGGGTCAGACCCCTCCTTATGCAAAAAAAATGATATTAGCCCTCTTCCAAGAGTCTGGAATTCTTCCAAGTTGCATGACGTCATTGAATATATCTTTAAGATACGGTGTGATTTCTTCTTCAAATAGCTTGTAATATCTGGCTGTCAGCCCATCCGGGCCAGGCGCTTTATTATTTGGTAAAGATCTGATGGCCTCTTTTACCTCCTTTAAGCTCATCGGTTTGTTTAGGAGTTCTCGTTGTGTTTCACTTATTTTTTCTAATTTCTGGTTCGATATGTATGAGGCTATGTCTTCCATTGCTATTCCGTCTTTCTTATATAGGTTTCCGTAGAATCTTCTAAATTCTTCCCCTATTTCGTGGCCTTCATATATATCTGATCCCTTTACTGTTAATTTAGATATGTGTTGTTTTTGGTTTTTTTCTCTTAGGCTTTTCGCTAGCAATTTCCCTGGTTTGTTCATATTGGCATATTGGTTCATCTTTAAGTATTTCAAATTTCTTGCGGTCCGCTCCTCTTGCTCCGCATTTATTTCTCCTCTTAGTATCTTGATTTCTAGCCTGATTTTCTTACTGTTCGGATTTTTTTGAGTAGTTTTTCTTTTTCTTCTAGGTCCTTATGTAGGCTGTTTTGTTTTTCTTGTCTTTCCCTGTTTTTTATTGTCCCTTGTTGTAAGAAATGGCCCCTCATGACAGCCTTGCTTGCCTCCCATAGAGTCGTCCTTGAAATCCCATCTTTATCGTTCAAATCAAAATATTCTTTTAGCAGGCCTTTGTTGTACTCTATTTCCTTGTCTGTTTGTACCAAACTGTCGTTTAGTTTCCATCTTCTTTCTTTTTTATATCTGTGTAACGATAATTGTAAGAGACAGTGATCTGTATTTACCCTTGGTAGGATTTTGATTTTTTTTCGATTTTTGTTACTAGAGTGTTGGAGGCCCAGGCCATATCTATCCTGGACCAAGATGCCTGCCGTGCTGAAAAGAAAGTATAGTCTTTTTCCTTTGCGTGCCTCATTCCCCAGATGTCGTTTAAGGCTAGATCTCGCTTCAGTTTTAACATCCCCATTGGCAATTTGCCTCTCTCTGACTCTTTTCCTTTCTTTTTGCCTTTGGATCTGTCTAGTTCATTGTCAAGGACCCCATTAAAGTCCCCTATTAATAAAATGTTTTCGTAGGTTTGTTCCCCCAGGAAATTCTTTAATTGGTTAACAAATTTGGATTTTTTTTCCGTGGGGGCATAAATGTTGCAAATTAGCATTTCTGCCTGTTCGATTTTCACTTTTACTCCCAGGATCCTGCCATCATTGTCCTTGAAAGCCAGTAATGCTTCTATAGATTCTTTGACATATGTTGCCACTCCTCTTTTCTTTTTAAGCGCTGAAGAATAGAAGACTCTACCGAGACTCTTTTGGTTTAAATATGATATGTGTTTATGAGATATGTGCGTTTCTTGTAATGTAATTAAATCAAAATTGCCTTTTCTTAAAATATTTGTGATTGCTTTGCGTTTATTTGGTGAATTTAACCCATTTACATTATTTGAGTACACCCTCACTGCCATTTAATTCAAAGTTAATTAGTTCATGGTCCTTTTTCTCACCCTCCTCCACCAAAACTATATTATCTTCTGTTGAGTTAGGTCTCTGTCTCTTTTTGTCTTGCTTTCTGTATTCCAGGGTCCAGCTCACATCTTTCGGGTTTGATGCTTTCTCTGAGGGGGCCTTTTCATTGCCTTCTCCTTTTCCCTTGCTTTCCATTTGTTTCTTGAAATAGCTGTAAAACTCTTTTGCCTTGTCCTCGGAAGTAATCCAGTGCTTTTCCTCCCTGAAAATCACTGATATTCCTTCAGTTTTCTCCCACTTATATCTGACCTGGTGCTTCTTGAGTTCGTCCACTAAGAAATAATATTTTTTTCTTTTTAATAAGGATGTAGTTGTAAATTCTTTCAAAATTATAACTGGTTTTCCTTTATAAGTGGCTGGTATTCGTCCTTTATTTTTCAATATCTCATCCCTCACCGATCTTCTCCCGAAGGACACTATTACGTCCCTCGCCACCTTGTTTCTCTTGGCATAGTTGGTATTTATCCGTTGCACACGGTCGATATCCTGCTCCATTTGGGCTGTTGGGATATTCAGGATCTCAGCTGTCAGGGCCACTACGATTTCCCTTAGGTTCTGGTTTTCCTGTTCCTCAATGCTCCTATATCTGAGTTGGTACTCAGTCTCCTTTATTGCCATTAATTCCTGTTGTTTTTCTATTTTGGCATTTATTTCTTCTAATTTGGACACTTTCTCCTCAATTTTTTTCTGGATTTTACTCGATTTTGTGTTGACTTTTTTATGTCTTTGATCTCTTGTTGCATCCCTGTCATCTCCTTTCTCATATCTGAGAGTTCTTCCTTCAGCTCATCTTTGAGTTCTGCTTTCATCTTTCCTAGTTCTTCTTTGAACATTTTCTCCATCTTTGCTTGCATTTTATCGCTATTCTCTTTTAACTGTTCTTGTATCTGCTCTCTCATCTTCTGCATTTCTTGGAGGAGGTCTCTTCCAGAAACCTCACCCGACATGGAGTTTCTTCTTCCTGATATTGATGATGCTGACTTGGTTGGTTTGGGTGTATTTACATACTTGTCCATCCTCCCTTCCTCCTGATCTAGTAACCAAATATATGGTGAATTCCAGCTCTTGTTTGTATCTCTACCATTCCCACCAGTGTGGGTCAGATGGGCTTTTGTGCTTAAGGGGTTGACAGACTGCTTCCCTACAATGTCCCGCTCCTGTTATGTACCTTTCCCCCCCTTTTATTTACTTGTCTGTTCGTCTTGTAATATTCTCGAACTGCTTTGAGTCCCGCTCACTGTGCCCTCTTCCTGCTTTCCTACTTTCTGTTTTCGGGCTCCCCACTTCCCCACTTCGCCTGTGTCCGCCGTTTAGTGCTCCTATCTGCTGTCTGTTGTTTGCTGTCCGATCGGTCCTCAGTCGTCTCCTACCTCCTGCGCGCTCTCCCCCGATGTCCTGTCTCCTGGGCTTCTCCCCCCAGAGCCAGCGTCTTACGTTGTACGCCCAGTCGTCCCGCCTTCTCCTCGCGTCCTCCTGCTTGTGCCCGCCCCTTTGGCGTCCTATTATTCCAATGTCGTGACGTGTGCGGCGTGACGCGTGCCGCCGTCTGGTGTCTGACGTACCGCCACGTCGTTCTTTCGCTTTTGAAGAGAGGGCTGTTCTTAAAGGGGACGTCTATCTCTCCACTCCCTACTTCACGGCGCGATACCTGGTGTCGGTGAGTCTGCCATTTTGGTTTTGCTTCTCAGTCTTATTGCTCTCCCATCTCACCCACTGGTTCTCCGTTTATTTGCCCGGCCCTCCCTGTTAGGGTAGATTGCTGTTCTCTTGTGGAGGGGAGATTGTGGCGGTTTGTCCTGTTGCTTCAGATGCTCACCGGTTGCGTCTCGGCCGCGACCCAGCTGTCCTCCGCTTCTCTTTAGCTCTGGCTTTGGCTTTGAGCTCCTTCTCTCTGACTTTGCCTTAGTTGAGCAAGTTGTTTTGGCTATTGTATTCTCCACAGTCTGCCGGCAAGCAGGCTTCATCTCCTCGCGTTCCGTTCTTCGTCTTTTGGCTATTCTCTCTCTTCTTTTTCCACCCAAGTGATTAAAATGAAAGCGGTCGGTCTCTTGGGCACTGAGTGCCTTGCACCCCCTCACGGAAGCGTCTTCTGGCTTGAGGACCGGCGTAGCACCCTACACCGTCGCCTCAACCTTGCTGAAGCTTGCTATGGGACCAACCTCGTCCCGTTGGTCCTTTGGAGAGATTCCCTTCTCTCCTCCATTGTGGGGGGGTTTGGAAACGCCCGAAGTTCTCGGGAGCTTCAGACGCCCGTGGCGGCCGCCATCTTGCTTTCACCCGGAAGTCACGACTCCTCACTTTGGAGATGATTTTCTTGGGTTCAAAAGTCATCTTGTATGCCGTAAAATACGGTATGTTTAAAATGCTCTCAAAGTTGGAAATGAAAAACAGATCCCTTCAATCCCCTATATGTTTCACACATCTAAACTGTTGTTTGCAGTGGATGGTTTTACTAAAGTAATGAAAAAGAAAAAAGGGAGAGTACCCTCACACAACGTGTAATAACATAATATAATCTAATGTAATAGAGGCTGGGTCTCAGAGAAAACATTAACTTTAAAAACATTAGCTAAACTATTTTTTTTAAAAAAAGATAGAAGAAAGCACAGCAGTTAAGATACTCTTTGTAGACAGTAGGAAATTTAGTTTGGGTGGAGGATAATGTTTCCAGATAAATACAAATATTAGATACGTTACCACTTTGTATTTAATGTATGTGGCATGTGTACACAGATGGCTGACCAGATGGCTGACCAGTATGCCTGTATTGTATTTCTTGATCTCAGCAGGGATCTTTCTGGATTTCAAAAAGAATTAAAAATGTTTCCCCTCAAATGTACTACAAAGACTATTTTTCCACCTACCTTTCTACCAAGAATGGGATTCAAGGACATTAAAAAATTATTAAATCTTTTACATATTATATACACATACACTGTATATATGCATGTCAGTTTAAGAAATATAAAAGTAATGTTTATTGGCGTGTGGCATATGTACTAATTGAAATAAAAGGCCCCTTGTGGACATAAAACGGGTGGTAGGGAGTAGTCTAGGGACAGAATTCTTTGAATTTTTAAAAAAGAAGGAAGAAGTAATTTTAGCATTTCCCCCCTGCTATGAGAATGTCTTCAACAACAATTCAAGACTTAT
Source organism: Anolis apletophallus (assembly GCA_030556195.1). Classification (NCBI taxonomy): domain Eukaryota; kingdom Metazoa; phylum Chordata; class Lepidosauria; order Squamata; family Anolidae; genus Anolis; species Anolis apletophallus. The sequence continues at coordinate 53,693,219 of JARBWK010000009.1, read as the reverse complement.
TATGTGCAATACCTCTCCGTTGGTGCCCCCTTGTTGTGGGGGAGAGGCTTGCGTACCCTAATGAAGTTGTGAGCTATGCTGGCGGTGGCATAATAGTCACCGGTAGGGCCTCCCATGCCAGACAGGTCACAACTGAAGGGTCTGACAAAGAATGACAAAGGGCAGAATGGGCTCACTAGCCTTTTGGCAACCATCCTAAGAGAAGGAAAACTCTGATTTCAAACCCGGGCAGATGGTGCTCAGTTAACCCTGTAAGGTCAACCATCTAAGAGAAGAAAACTCGAACCAATCCTATGACCTGAAGACCTCGCTGCCACCGTCCCAGCTTTCTAGGCCCTGGCAGACAAACTTTTGGTTTAAAGGGCGAGGCCATTTCTGTGCTGCTGTGCTCCACCAGAAAAATCCATTGCACAGGCTCGAAGGACACATCCAACCCCTGAATGGGATGAGTCCTTCCTTAATCTTCGTTCGCGAAGAAAAGCCAAGAAGAAGGTGCAATATTAATATCTAGTTATTTTGCAAAGACTTGAGACTAGGATTTATTTATATGCTGGGCGATGCATTTAGTGATAATAACTGAAAACTCTATGCCTCGCCATTTATAGTGGTAAGTTTTATTCATGGGTGATTTGTGGTTATAGAGGTATAGTAATTTCAAATCAAGTCCATCTTTTGAAGCTCCTTTATTTCTATGCAGAAATTCTGCAAACAAATAGCAGATTTCTGTACAGAAATTTATGTGCAAAAATCACGCGTAAATTTTGCTTAGATTAAGTCACGGAATGTTGAAATTGTCATCAATTTAGGATTTTCTGATCAAGGATTCTTAATGGTTTATCAAACATTTTTTCTTGACATGTTTTAAAATATCGTCAAACATTCTTTCTATTCCTAAAGGGGGCCATGAGAAAATTGCATCATATGTAAAAATTGGGATGGGTGGGTTACTTCTTATTTTTATTTGCTTTCATGGAGCTCTGTGGGCAGCTGGGTCAGTGATGACACAGCCAGGATCCACCACTTTCCTCTGCTCTGAAAAAGCTGGGTTAAACAAACAAACAAACAAACAAACCTCTGGGATACTCACCAGAAGTACAGTAGCTGTTTGTTAGACAGCTTTCCGTTTGAAGTGAATCTCGAATTTTTGGTGGCTATGTACATTCTCCTAGTTCCACCTTGGTGGACTCTGCCCATACTCATTCCCCTTCTATTTTCTCCCCCATTTTGACTTTCCACCTCACCATTATTTTTCCTGCTAAACCACATACATTTTACTGCTGTTCTCTTGTGTTCCTTATGTGAACAAGGCCCTTGTGATTTTAAGCTGAAGTAGGGCTGCACTTCTCACACTTCCCCTGAATTCATAATGCAAATCCTGCCTTATGTGGCTTGTACAGTGGACAAAGCTATTTGCAGCGCAGCTCCTACCAGAGTACAGTAAGTAGTTTGTAGGAATTCTACATAATCAGGTCACTTTAATAGCGGAAACACTTTCAAATTCCTTTATTCAAAATTTATTATAGCACAACAGGTCATGTCAACTAACCCAATATACAGACAAAGTTGTTAAAAACTACTAGTACTTTTGCATTTAATAGCATTATCTGATCACTGGAAATCTATTGTTTTTGAAACAAAGAAAATAAAATGTGCTACAAAATGATGAACTGGCTGCTGAACTGATCATACGCAGAGAAAATTTCTGCTTGCCAAGAACAAAGTAAGCTTAGGGCTCACCCATTTCCATAGTGGGAAAGCTTTTTTGCTTTGATGTCTGACTATTGTGCTATGAAATGTAGATTGATATCCAACAAGACATTTACAGTGGACAATCTATGAATTTTGCCCTTCATTTCTTCAGTGAAGTGAATATGTGCCAAGAGCTTTAAATTGCCAGAGAAGCCCTCTCACCAAATGCACAAATGGCTCTACTCTGCCTTCCATTCAAAGTGCTTGTAGTGCTCTTGTTTTCCCTCAGACAAGTCCTTGTGAGCTTGGAGGGCATTTACATGCAGCCATTCTTTTTATAAAACCTGTCGGTAAAAGACCTCATTAAAGAGGTACAAAGCTTTTGAGCAACTGGTCTGGATAGAAGTCTCTCATTGTCCTTTTCCCTGGCTCTCCTCTACCCCCACCTCGTTCACTATATTGCTGTTTCTTCTCTCCCTTTTCTTTCTCATGAATGGATTTGCACCACTCTACCCATTCACACTTGGCTATCACAGTAACCTTTTCTCCAAGCAAAGGTTCAAAACATCTGGTCTGAGCACTACCTTAGAACCCAACATTATCATAATCCCATAAAACAATTGCACCATTTAAACTAAAACTCTCCTTATTCCGATTTCTTCCACTGCACTCCATCAAACTTGCTAGGGTAGGTTTGGGTACAAGCATACAATTTTTTAGCTCATAATTAAGAACAAAATTGAAAATTGAATTTTTAGGACACAAAACCACATTTTTAAAGAAACTCTGCAAATATCAAATTAGGGATGGGGGAAGCTAAAATTTTAAAAATAAAGCTAAACTACACCTGTGTTTGCATGTACCAAGATTTGGTACTGAAAATCACAATTTTACAACTCCTTTTGGTCTAATTTATTTCTTCTCTAAGTTAATAAAAACATTTACTCAGCCCTTTCCCTGAGGAATTCAATATTTTACAAATGATTATATATAGCTAGCCAAAGACTGAGATCTGTAGGAGGCTTCCTCCTGTGTCCAGCTTGGTTGTGCCGTATACTACCCTTAGATAAGTGGTTTTCAACCTGCGGGCCCCCAGGTGTTTTGGCTACAACTCCCAGAAATCACAGCCAGTTTACCAGCTGTTAGGATTACTGGGAGTTGAAGGCCAAAATATCTGGGGACCCACAGGTTGAGAACGACTGCCTTAAAAGGTTGTTGTAAAAGGAAGAAAGGAGGCCCAGTTTGCAGAAGCTAATGAGAAAAAGTGGGCGGAGTAAAAGGCAGCCTCATAGCCTGATTGACTAATAACTCGAGATGGGTGGAGCCAAAAGCAAAGAGAAAGGAGCAAGGCAGCCATTTTAAGATGAGTTATGAGTTTGGTGGGGAAGAAGACATAAGTTTGAAGGAGGAAGAAGGAAGGAAGAGTTTGGGAACTGTTTGTGGTTTAAAGATGCCTCTTTGAGGATAATAATTAATAGACCACTATAGTGATTATTAAGTGCTGTGGAAGGAAGAGAGATTCTAAAATGTTTAAAAGATCCTGCTTGGATTTCTGTGTGTATAGCTTTGTTTTAAGAAACTCAAGATAAAAGTACCATCCTCTGTAAGAAGTAAAGCCTGACAAGTTATTTGAAACCATTACCCACACTGACTGTTCAAAATTAACAACCTTTTTCTGTTATATAACAACTGAACTCTTTGTGTGGCTTTTTAAACATTCCATTGGGAAGGTAGAAGGATTCTTGCGAGGATTTTCTCAGTGGAGGTTAGGAGGGAGATACCTCCCTTCTAACATAAAAGGCACATAAAAGACGGAGTCACTGAATAGCGGGAGATAAATGGACGTTTAGAACATGGGGACTGGAGACCTGTTACTAAGTCCTAAGCACTGATCCCACCTCCTAGTTGGGTCATTTTAAAAAGCAAATATTGTTCACATTTTTTAAGGTTTTCCTAAGACATCAGATGAACTATGTTTGCTTTAAAAGCTAAAAATAGTGGAATTTGCACTACCATCGGTTATATACTGTAGAAGTCATCAGTCATACTGTACCATCCATGATATGCTCACACAATTCTTTGTTTATAGCAACACATTTATAGGCATCCAACACAGATTTCCTTTTCTTCTTACTTGAGATGCCTCTATTCCCAAAGAAATCAGTGGATGTTACAAGGGTGACACAAAGCAGGAGAAATGTAGATTTAGTTTCTATGTTATTAAAAGGAAACAGTGTCTAAGTTGGTAATTTAATTTTCACCAGGATCAAAATGCTTTGAAAAGAACAAAAAACCTTGTTACAGAAACCTGGCCTCTCCTAGGAAGGAGGAGAACTGAGAGCACAACCCTGTCAGCAGCTCCCTTTTCACCACTCCCACAAATATCACTCAAAGCTATCACATCACCACCTTGGCTGTCTTTGAAAATGGAAAGTGACCTTAACCTCAGGAACATCACCAAGGCAACCCTTCTCTTTGCTGAGGCGCTTGTCATTTATGCTGCTGTAGTACCAAGAATCCACACACACACACCAAAAAAAGGGGGGGGGGGGAAGATTCCATTGTGCCAGGCACTGCATGCACATATCACAGAAGCCATGCATTGACAGGCATACGTGGTAAGATGCGTGCAGCCACATACAGATATATATATACACATATATATATATATACTGTATACACACACACACACATATATATATACCGTATATATATATTCTCAGCCCACCCACAGTCAGGAAAAATGCTCTCCACTTGACACATGCCAGCCAACTGTGCACATCACTGCTCCAATTCTGCTCTTTCTTTCTTTCTTCCCACTGAACATGCTGGGTCGACGTGGACAATGCTGGCCTCCTTTCCATCTTCTGAAGAATTGAAATCTTGCTCAATCTGGTTCCTAAAATTCTAGTTACGATTAAGAGAAATGCTTCAGCACTGAAGCAATGTCTCGAAGAATGCACAGTCAGACTTCATAGCCTAGTGATAAGGACCATAGTTTTTATAGCAGAGTAATTTAGCATTGATGATTCCTTCTTTTGCTCTTTCTTTCTTTCCTGGGGAACGAATGGAAATTTGACAAACTGTTATTCTCTTTTTCCCCATTCAGTCTTAATTTGAGGTCCAATCACACATTAATTATGTAGTACAAGAAGAAAGAAGTCAACTTAAATAGCATTATTGGAGAGCTGAAATTGGATGCAACAGATCTGAGAGATCTAGAAAGTGTTTTAATGCTATTACATCATTCTGTGCAGAAGGAAAACTCCAGCTATTGAACTTCCAAGATGTCTGCTTGAAATCTGGAAGAAATGATCTAGTAATTGGGTTGTTGTGAGTTTTCCGGGCTGTATGGCCATGTTCCAGAAGCATTCTCTCCTGATGTTTCGCCCACATCTATGGCAGACATCTTCAGAGGTTGTGAGGTCTGTTGGAAACTAGGCAAGTGGGGTTTATATATCTGTGGAATGTTCTGTAAAATTTTCCGTTTCAGTTAATAGTTCTTCAGTGCATCCAAAATCTTACTAGATCTATTTTATGACATGGTTAAGCTTATGGTAATAAATGGATTTCACAGCTGAAATAAATGATTCCCACTTCTTAACTCACTTTTCATCTATGTCACTCCATTAACAAGATCCCAAATATGTTTCCAAATATTACAAGACCTCTTGGGACTGCACCCTTTGGACTAGACACAGGACAACCAGATGCTTAGATTCTTCAACACTGAACCCTAGCAAGTTAAGGAAGAAGGGTTGGAAGCTTAGTGTTTTGTTATAGTTTTTCACTTTTACGACAAATGTGCAATGGTACAAGAGTGGGCTCCTTGCAGGACTTTTAAAACTGGAACCCAGAAGTCCTTACTCTCTGAATTTTTAAGAGAATATAGGGCAGAAGCCATATCTACATTTGAAAATATTGCAGCCTATCAAACACACTTACTTCACCGTAAACCCCACTGTGAATGGACATGCATAGAATTGCACCATTAAATGTACAACACTCAACACTTTATTGTAGGCATGCATACAATTAACACAACAGTCACCTGTATCCTTTTCATTTGTGGCTTAAACATAAAAAAGAGTAAGGAAAAATCAGAAAACCATGAATTGTTATTTTACCTTCACTATGCAAATCTAACTTCACACCCCCACTACACACCTAGAAAAGTAAACTGGTTAAAATACTAGAGTAAATACTAAAGTAAAATTGTCTTGGTAATTGTGTTTTTAATCAGATAGACATGAACAGAGGAAACCACAGACAATAATGACGAAAACATTTTCAATAAATCAGGCTATAATAATTGCATTTCTATCGAATTGCATTTCTGTTATCACTTTACAGATATTGTCTCCTTACTGAGGAATGATAATTGAATAAGCCTTCTACACATAAACACCATAAACGTACAGCATTAAAAAAACATTTGAAACCAAAAACAAAAATTCTTGGTTTTTTATGGGCTTAATGCCCTCAGTATGATCATTGGTTAAGTGATATCTGGTTAACAAAACTGCATTTTAAATGTCCTTGGCCAAATACGTTGTCTATTCTGATAAAATATGGTTGCAAAGCCATTTGTTGAAGCGCAACAAGGTAATGGAATTCTGAATTAAAAATACACATCTAATGAAACTCTGTGCATTGAAAAATTGGATTTTGTAAGACCTATAAATTATATATAACAAGCGTATTTTCAAGCCTGGCTCATTTTGAATGATTTCATTTTACTTTTCCTAGACAACAAGTGGATTTTGGGATCTACCCCTACCTATTGGAAATATTATAGTAATACTGTATTAGAAAAAAGTAGGCATTTTAAGGACATTATGAGATACTACAGGCTTATCTTCAGAGCCAATAGAAACTTGCTTTAGCCCTCATCCAGAGAGATGGGACGTTGTAGTTCCCTGGGTTGACATTCTGCTGCAGAACAAGGTATATTTTATGACACTGAATGGTTGCAAACAATGTGCTTGAGTTAAGTTCCCAGGATATGTTCAGGTTTCCCCCCTCATTTAACAAAAAGACCAACAAGAGGCTGAAATAAAAATTGCCCTAATTAATTTATTGGGTACATTTTTCAGAGACGCAGCATTGGAAACAACTCAAAATGGAAGTTCCACCTTAATTAAACCTTTCAGAGTATTATGGAGTATCTGGATACATCCCTATCAAATAAAAATGGGTTGAGTCTAAATGAGTATAACACAATATAAATAAATAAGGCTTAAGCAAATGATGACTAATATATGAATAGGTATATTTTAACTGGGACTAACAAGGGATGTACAGTATCTCCATGTGTTTTTGGTTTAAAATATGAAGAATGTATTGTACGCTGTGGGGACAGAAAGGAAGTGCTATTTCCTAAATCTAACTAGTCTTAATAAAAGTAGAGCTTTTGAACCAATAACCTTTACATTAGTTGTTGACATAAGATTCAGTAATTTTCTCAATGAACCTGCTCTAGCTGGGATTAGCAGTTGTTACTAGTCTAAGGACATCATCCTACTGGGCTCCTGAAGCTGGACAACAGTGGGGGTATTTGGCAGGCAGCGTGGCAAGTCCACTGGGTAACTGGGGAAAATGTCCCATGACCCACTTTCCATATCAAATGGGGGAAAGCATCACAGTGTGGCTTTTTCTCATTATTTTCAATGAGAACACAGGAAGCCTGTTAGGATGCTTCCTCTATGGAGCCTCACCGGAAGTAGCCTTATGTCGTATGATGAGGTGGTAAGTTGGTGGTGATTATCTCCATACCGCGAGAAGCCTAATTCGGCCATGGCAGTCCATGTTTTAGTTACATCCAGACTGGATTACTGCAATGCTGCCTTTGAAGATGACATGGAAACTGCAACTGGTGCAAACATCAGCAGCTAGGCTGCTAACAGGAGCTAATTATAGGGAATGGACAACACCCCTATTAAAACAGCTTCACTAATTGCTAGTAGGTTTCCAGTCCCAATTCAAAGTGCAGGTTACTACAAAGTGCAGGTGACTACAAAGTCCCAAATGGTTTGGGTTCTGACTATCTTTGCAACCGCATTTCCCCCTATGAACTGGCATGGACCCTACGATAGTCCAAGGAGGCCCTTCTATCGTTCCCACCACCGTTACAAGCATGGTTAGTGGGGACAAGAGAGAGGGCTTTCTCAAAGGTGGGCCCTTGGCTCTGGAACTCTATTCCCAGGGAGATTAGGCTAGCACCCACAATGTCTACCTTCCGTAGGGACCTTAAAACATTGATATTTCAACATACATTTGGAAATGATTAGGCCCCTGTCTACAATTGCCCAGACCCAATTAACTGTCAGACTGAACTCAGCACTTTACCCCCAGCCCTACAATTTATTTTTGTACAAGCCCATGCCCAGCTCCACTTTTTCTAATCTTGATTTCCCACTACAGTCCTGGCTACTGAGATTGGTTTTGATTTATTTTAATAATGTTTTAATATCTTATTGTTTTAACTGTCTGATTAGCTTGTTATATGTTTATCTGTGTTTTTAATTGTATTTTTAATTTATTTGGACAACTCTTTTATTATTTGGCCTCATCCCACTTGTGAGTTGCCTCAAGTCCCTTCGGGGAGATGGTAGTGGGATATAAAAATAAAGCTATTATTGTTATATCTCAACAGAATGCCGAGGTTTACTCACCTATACAAATATAGCTTTTGTGAGGAGTTCAACTTTCTTGTACTTCTATAAAGTTTTAGAGGATATAAGAGGAACAGGCTTTTTTAAATCTCACACTGAAATTCTTTTTCTGACTTTCAGTCCAGTCTTGCTGACTTCTTTTAGAAACTTTCTATTTTTACACCAATTATTCCAAACAACCTTGTTAAAAACTCAAGCTAATTGAACAGCAAAGCCCCTGCTGAAATTATGCATCAGATGCTAGCTGAAGGTGAAAAGGTATCTTTTTCATTTTCTAAAAGATCTACATACATCCTCCTTCATTTAAACACAACACGATATCTTAATTAATTATGATAAACTGGTTACTAAGGGGCTTTCATGTTGTTATTCCCATAGTATAATATTGGTTGCTATAGTGATGAGATGGCTTTTGGGGGGTTAATCACTCAAGAGATAGGGTAACTCATATTTGCCAGTGATCTTGAAGAGAGAGAAATAAGTTAAAACAAATTGTTAACTGCACCAACCACCTTCCTTTCTCATTTGCTTTTGATAATTTATTGCTGTAATTTCAGCCATGCTAAAAATAAGATGAAGCTTGGGGAAGAGAAGACAAACAGGTAAAATGATCTGAAGGGATACAGCAAGCTTGTCTTCTGCAAATCCAGAAACCATAACACAAACCTGTGGATTGAAATGATAGAGCAGAGGTTCCACCTAAACATTAGAAACAACTTTATTACTGTAAAAACCATTCAAGAGTGGAATGTATTATCTCAGAGGGTGGGGCATTTAGACCTTTGGAGGTCTTTAAACAGAAGTTGGAGGTGGATATTTTGTGACTGCTTTAGTTGGGTATTTCTGCATAGAACTTGTACTAGATGTACCTTGTGGTATCTTCCAACTCTAAGACCCTAGCTATATTCATCAATGGGTTGGTGACAATGGTCTCTATTTTAGTCTAAAGTTACAAGGAGCTATCCAAAGGGAAGATATGGTTAAGAATCTTGGAGAACCCCTTTATAGTCCAGACCCAAACCAAAAATGGATTCATTGACCCATTGACATTGGAGACAACAGTCTCAACTATGCATGTGGTGCTGCCGATATTTTATATGCAAATAGACCACACCAAAATGATCTTAAAATCTCAGCAAAAGATAATTGTAACAATACACAAAATTGGAAATACATCTAGTATACTTCATGATACAGCTACAGTAAGTGTATACTCCAAATAAACCTTTGTTAATGATATACAAATACCTCAAAAGAGTAATTTTAAAATAGAGTAAGGTCAATACTAGACATGTCCTTATTATGCCAAAATGTAGTTTAGCTAACGTGGAATAAACAACAGATGTCTAACATTTGTGGAAGTGAAATTGCTCTACCTTAAGCCTTAGCGACTGCCAGTAAGGTGATTTATCAACCTAGAATTCAAATGTTTTAAATCTAATCATGGTGATATATATATATAACCCTTTGGAGTGCAGAAGAGATAACAATAGATCAACTCTATCATGCATTCCCGTGCAACTACAAGGGAGGCCACCTTTATCAAATAACAACAAATGCTCAATGGGTTGGAGTTGGAACTTTAGAGAAGCTATCATATAAAGCAGTAGATCTCAACTTGTGGGTGTTTTGGCCTACAACTCCCAGAAATCACAGCCAGTTTACCAGCTGTTAGGATTTCTGGGAGTTGAAGGCCAAGACATCTGGGGACCCACAGGTTGAGAACCACTGCTCCTACTCCAAAATATCTTCAGCACCTTGAATATGCAAAAGTTCAGAACAATACCCAGAACAGGTTTATTATCCCAATAACATTTGAACCTTTAGCCTCATCTGAAAAGACAACAACAACAACAATACAGGAGAAATACAGCTGAAGGTGTTGCATACAACAATAATTCTCTTTACTACATGGTTATCATTTACCAGTTTTATTAGTTAGAACAGACTGGCATCTAGAGAAATGTAACACAAGGTCAACATTACTTTTGCCTGTATGATGGCTTTGATTCCACAACCAAACTATTACCAAGCAGTTAGGATCTCTTCAACAACTAACAGCAATAGCAGGTTCCACTGGAAAATCTGAGTGGCAGAAGGGGGATGCTAAAAATCCATTCCTTTGACTGGAGGAAACTTTTTTCTATTTTTATCTATGAATGAGTCCACTGGAAAATATTCTGGCTGGATTTTGAAATGTTTCTGGTTCATCATTCATTGAGAATTAAGGACCAGCCATGCAAATGGAACTATGTGAGGGCTGGTAATCAATTGCCTCGATTGCCAGTGCCAGGAGCTTCTTCTTTATGCAGAAAGTGACTGAGTTCAAATGTCAAAACTGGACAAGAGAGTGCCTTCTACACTGGGCTGATCTGGGCCAGTTTGTGAGACATAAAACTGCCCTTAGAATAAAAGACAAAGGACAACTTCATCACAAAGCAAAAATCACTCATTCAAGCATGGTCCCAGGAGGTATATTAAAGCAATGAATAGGAAAAAGCTCAGCAGTTCACCAGCTGAGATTTTAATGAGTTATTTCCCCTTGCTGTGGTGCAGGTTTTGCTCAGCAAAGAGAAAAGGCTGCTCACAAAATATAGTCTCAGTTAATGGGCACCAATAGCTTTTACAGCCACTACAGTGGCTGATCGCTGCACTAACCTTCTATTTTGGCATAATCTGTAAGCCGAGTGTAATTGATCAAGGCTGCTTTCTCCAGACATTTTCTAACCACTTTCTTCACTTCCTCTGCTGGTATGGGAGTGGCAATGTCCTTCATTAAAACCTGTGACAATGACAGTCATGGTGGTAGTACTTTATTAAACATATTACCATATTCCCTTCAAGGAAAAAATGACGAAGATATACTAATGGTTCATTTAGCTGTGCTAATAATTGGAGTCTGAAAAGAAACAATGCTGTTAATAGACTGCCTATAAATCTCTGAAGATATGAGCTAAAATAATTGTTTAGGTCATAATGAGTTAAGCCTTGCACATCCGTAGACTGGGATGCCTGTCACTTTGACTAAAGAAAACACAAGACTGAAATAACAAGCATGAGAGTGCTGTAAGTGCTTTACACACTTGGTATCAATAATCCTTTTAACAGACTACATAATAGCCTAATATACTTATAACAGGGAGAAGAGACAGACAGAACAGCAGCTTGCCTCCAGAAATTCACAATAGAATAAACTTCTTAGTCTTCAGAGTGCTACAAGACAAACTGACATTTTTATTGAATGTGGCCAAGGCAGAAAAAAAGGCCAAGTTATCCAAGATGTTTACAAAATCATGTTCTGGTAAAAGTCATCAGGAACTGTTTGTTCCTGTACTGTACTATCTAAAATTCATGGTTTTTTAAAAAAAGATTCAACATGAGATGATGTACCTGGGAGACAATCCACAGAGAAAGTCTTGAGAAAAGCTCTTGGTGGGTGTCTTTAAGGGTGCTTCTTCTTTTTGAGAAAGGCTGATAGCTGTAGCAGTTGATCAATACATCAAAGAAGTTCCCGTATTCTGTTCTAGAGGTTATTTTGAGCAGAATGCAGTAAAATGCCAATTCTACTACAAAATGTTGCAGAAACTAATGTATGCTTTACTCTTTTTAGGCTTAATACTGTTGCTCTTATAACAGATATATTCGAAAGGCTTTAAAAACTTAAATTACATTTCAAGATGATGGGATTAAAAATACATCAGAGGAAGAGTCTTAAGAGTGGAAGGCTCTTTTTCATCTTTTAGCATTGCCAATTAAGTTGTAGATTTGAAATAAGTGCAAACCAGGGCAACCAAACTGACAGGAATATAATTTCAAAGCAATTATGAAGATGAATGGATCATGATGACCAAAGTCCTGTACATGCATTATGCTCAACACAAGTGGAACAGGAGCATGAGAAATGCGACTTCCAGGATGTTGCTGAACTGCAACTCCCATTAGTCCTAGAGAAAATAGGCAACAGTGGGGAATGTTCTTTGGACAACAACGTATGGAAGGCTGAAATACATAAAGTAATGCATGTAAGAAATGAGAGACGGGGTATGATCTTCCCCTTCAGAACATTCCCCTTATATCCCCAATTATTCAAATGCCATCCTTCTTGTTTTAAGTAAAGGGGCTTCTAATCACATTCTGTTCAGATTTTTGGAAGATTACCGAATGTGTGGAGAGTTTGCAGACGACACTAAATTGTTCAGGGTAGTTAAAAATGAAACTGATTGTAAAGAGCTCCAGAAAGATCTCTCAAAATTGAGTGAATGGGCAACAAAGTGGCAAATGCATTTTAACCTAAACAAGTGTAAAGTCATGCACATCGGGGCAAAGAACCCCAACTACACCTACAAACTGATGGGGTCTAAGCTTTCCGAGACAAACCAGGAAAGGGATCTTGGGGTTTTGGTGGACAGCTCAATGAAGATGTCAACCCAGTGCACTGCAGCAGTGAAAAAAGCAAATTCTATGCTTGGCATGATCAGGAAGGGAATCGAAAATAGGTCAGCAAATGTTGTATTACCTCTCTACAAATCGATGGTGAGGTCACATTTGGAGTACTGTGTACAATTCTGGTCTCCGCACCTTAAGAAGGATATAACGGAACTGGAAAAGGTACAGAAAAGAGCAACAAGAATGATCCAAAGGATGGAGTGGCTCCCTTATGAAACCAGGTTGCAACGCCTTGGTCTTTTCAGCCTTGAAAGATGGCGTTTAAGAGGTGACTTGATCGAAGTGTATAAAATCATGCATGGGATAGAAAAGGTGAATAAAGAAAAATTATTTTCTTTGTCACAAAACACTAGGACTAGAGGGCACTCCCTGAAGCTCCAAGGTAGGAAAATTAGGACTAATAAAGGGAAATATTTCTTCACCCAGAGGGTCATTGGGTTATGGAACTCACTTCCAGAAGAGGTTGTGACAGCTGTCAGCCTGAACAACTTCAAGGCAGGATTAGACAAATTCATGGATACCAAGTGTATCGGTAGTTACTGAAAAGGACATTCAAGTGCCACCTCGGAGTTGGTTGAGGTAGGCAGGATTTCCCTGGGTACTGGTTGTGGGGGGTCGGGAGCAGGTCAGGGTTTTGCCCTCCCTTCTGCTCGAGATCCCCGTGTACAACTGGTGGGCCACTGTGTGATACAGAATGCTGGACTAGATGGGCTGAGGTCCGATTCAGCATGGCTCTTCTTATGTTCTTATGAGTTGTGATCATGTTGAATATGAGTAGAAATTCCTGCAAGATATCTCAAATCTATGTAGGAAGGATAGGGTCTAAAAGGATATGGTACGTACAAGCATGTAATGGATAGGGCCAGCACACACAATGCCTATGATCCTGTTCAGATTAGTGGATAAGAATGGGAGAAAAGAAGGAATCTTATAAAAGTATGAATGGTGTGAAGGAAAGGGTAAATTCAATGGAGCAGTTGTGGGAACAGGTTGACCTGTGGCCCACATGACTACTTTTGAGACACCCATCCCAAGTTTTAGGAGGGGTGTCTGGTTCTATTTCTTGGCTTAGAAAAAGTCTAAACTGAGGCTAATGCAGCCTAAACTGCAGCCCCAACTCCCTGAACCATGGCTATCAGAGTACATCTTATTTTCCTAAAACTAACTATTGAATGAACATAAATTAAAGGATTTGTCATTTCCAGATAGATTTTTTTTAATAAAATGAATGGCAATTTTTGTAGGTAAAAACAGTATAAATGTGATCACTATTATGGATTTTCCCCCACCAACGTTATAGAACTGAGGCTATTTGTCTGATCATTTCCTGCAAAATTCTGGGAAATGTAGTTTAGGAAAGTCAAGGAGCTTTATTTGAGCCTCCGTTCTATAATGCTGGTGGAAAACTTCATAACTGGGTTAAAAAATTTCATAGATTAAACATATTTGCAGGCAAACTCAAGTCAGCTGATTCTCTACAATATAAGTTATCTGCATGTACCCATGAAACATTGCATTAAAATATCAAGTCAGTGACATACCAGATATATTAAAATTAATGGAAGTCATACCCTTTCAAGTAATGAAAGTGTAGCTTTTAAAGCTCCTTCAGGACGCCCAAAGGGAAAGCAATACCTTAAAGAAAGTCAGAAAAAAGTTTATTTATTAAATGTCCAAACATGTGAAAAACATTTGATATATTTATTACTTTAATTACATTTTGTAAAAGCAGTTACAGACAGCTGTTTGCAAAAACAGATTTACAGTAGGACTGCAATGTTTAATGTGTTAGATTAATAAATCTGTGAGATTTTTGGAACACACACAATCAAAAAGTAATTCGGGGGCAAACAAGGATTCTCCAATATCGTAACTTCCAAAGTCCTATGATTTCTGTTCAGCAGAATATATGCCCAACATTTTACAAATATTGCATTGGACAGTAGAAAACATTCATTTACATTACTATGGTCAGCTTCAAGTTTCACCAAATCAGTGAAAGTCAGGGGCTCATTTACATTACAGTGTTATAGTATTACTTTAACTGTCTGTGTCCTGTTCTACAGAGTTTAGCAATTTAGGAAGCGGCATTTACTCTTCAGAGTCAGAGTGCTTCACTGTCTCTGACCAAACTACATAACACAAACAGAATGCCATAGGAAGGAACCATGCACACTAAATTAATAATAATAATATGAAATCCAGCATCTTGTTTGCTGTGACATACTGTGTTTTTGTATCAGTAAAATAATAATAATATTTTTTTATTTCATGACGGCCTCTCCTCATGGCTTGAGGCAGGTTACAACATTGCAAAAATGCACTTTCACCTAAAAAAATCTTTAAAATACACATATTAAAACATATTTCCACAAAATACATATTAAAATACATATTAATCAAAATACATTAGATTAAACATCTAAGATGCACGTTTAACATTCATCAGGATATTAATTGACATTGCTACAATTCTGTAGTTTGAATGGGTCCCAGGCTTCATTTTTATTTCTAAACTGTTCTCTTTTACTATTCTAGTTCTTTTTCATCCAACATATATTAATAAATCCATTGGATTTTGTCTGGGAGGTCTTCAAAATGTGTCCTTGTGCACATGTTGTTATTGAGACCCAGACTAGAGTCATTGAAATCACGGGAATGAATCTAATCATGGTAACCTTAAGTCCCAGTGATTTCAGTTATGGTACTATAAGTATCACATAGCCTGAATACATAGTAAACTGTAAGTGGCATGTGGTCTTAAAATCTGAAGACATGATTCTCCCTGTATGTGCCTATTTAAGATAGATAAATGGTTTTTTGAAAAAAGGTAATTTTAGGAAAAATTGAAAACAGGATATTGGTACCCTTTACAAAATATTATTTTAGGAATATAAAATGTATTGGAGACGTGAGTACCATATTAAATTACAGACTTAAACAAATAAATAAGATATCAACATAATATTTTCTACAGATTTTGTGAGCTTGGTTCCATGACCTTGTTAAAATTGATAAATATTATTGATGACAGAGTTTTCAAATCAACTTGCTTTTTAAAAAGAATAATGATATACTAGTAAATAAATAAATAATCATTTGAGGCATATATACTTCTGAATAATGAAATGCTAAGAGCAGCACAAAATAATATATTTAACTGTCTGCTACAAAAGCAACAAGATAGATAGTCCTATATAGTTTCTTTGCCATGAACAGCTAAAAGACAATCATACAGTTCAAAATGTTAACTTAAGTTTATACCCAACTCACACTTAAAATCAAAAGTACTTATATCCAAGTAATCTGTTTAGGATAGGGATGCTAACGACTAAATGTGGAGTTTGTTTCCAAAAAGTATCAAATAAAAATAAAAACAAAAACGAAATGGGTTATAAGTGGCAGCACATTGCTGGCTGGAAGCAGAATATTATATACAGTTCAAAACTATGAACATTCATCAAATCACTTCAGTACAGAGTTTGGAAAATTGAATTTTAAAGCAAAAGAATACATAGCTTCAGTACATTTTGTTCAAAAAGATTTGGTATCTTTTGGAAACAAGATCTACAAATATTTTCACATCAAAAATGCATATGGGAAAGCCACGAGGTTTTAACAAAAACAATCTAACTCAAATTAGTCAGCGACAGAACCCATGAAGATTAATAGCATTCTCAATCAATCAAAACTTTATTACGGTCACAGACCAGCACAAAGCGGGCACAAGCGCCCTAATAGCATTCTAGAAAGAGCCGACAATATGTTTCTTGGAATGACCGCTGAATACCCGATTCCCATACAATAAATAGGAGGTGAGCATATACGAAAGAACACATTTGTACTTAGAGTGCCCATTAGGGTAGCGTTGGGTGGAGTACTATACCCCTCTTGGCAGATTTCTTTTTATGTAAGCTCTAAAATGAAGTTAAGGAAGCTGCTTTTGGAGTGACTCATTCACCTGTTGACATAGGAGTGTGGATGGGGCTTAAATACTTCCATGCTGCCTTCAAAATTTAAAATGGATTGAGTTCACATGTAGTTTGAAGACTTAGAATAAATGAATACATACAAAAAGGAGTAAGAAATATACCTATGCAAGAGGAATCACTTCCTTTATTAAAAACTGAACACTAGTCTTTCAGCCCTTATTGCTATCTTGTTTCCTCCTGCTATCATGCATGACAGATTGGTCCAACACAAATACTCACCTAAAATGACTTATCTGATTTTCCAAAAGGGAGGAAAGTCTTTCCTTAATATCTTCAAATCTCTCTTTCTCTTCAAGTGTCACAGTTCCAATTCCATCAGGCCTAAAATTTATAGATATAAACACAGAAATATCTTCTCTCTTCTCCCAAGAACAAATATGCTTGTTGAATTACAAAAATAGCATTTGCATGAATCCTCTGAAATACAGTCACCATTCACAGGATGCTAGTTATATGTTTTACAACTCACCCAGTATCAAAAGGAATGACAGAAACAAATCCTGAACATAATTAATATTCACTCCCACAAGACATAAACCACCTTGGTAGCCATTTGAAGTGAATGGTGTGACAAAAGAGCTAAATTAAATAAACTTATTGTTGTAGTCCATTCATATAATGTAAGATACTATAACTGAATATACACAATACATTGTCAAGATGAGAAAAAGAATACCTTTGCAAACAGGGAAAATAAAATATTCCACAACTTAAAAAACAGTAAGTAGTTAAAAGGAGTAGTTACCTCAAACTATTCCTTAATTCCCACTCAAGATTCCCATGCAATGAACACAGGGGAGCATAACTTCATTACAGCAGTTTGATGCCACTTGAGCTTTCATATTTCCATCCCTTAGAATCTTAAGAATCTGCAAAAGAACTCTAATGCAGTAGACTAGATTCTACAGCTTCAGAATTTTCTGCAGTATGTAAATGTGATGTTAAATTTAGAAGAACAGCAATACTATTAATACAGCTGTCCTTTCACATGTGTAGTTTTGAATTTATTTGATTTTTCATGGATTCAATTTAAATGTTCTCTCTTGTAATCTTTAAGTTCTTCAGTATAGCTCTATGGCCAACCTTCTCCACTTCCTCATCACACTTACAGTCCCCCATCCCTCATTTTAGGGGCAGTCACTGTAAATTTACTGGGAGTCACGGCTGCCATTAGACAACTTCTGATCATCACTCCTGCCCCCGTCACAGAACTACAGAGCAATCATGAAACTGGGCAAATCTGTAATCATAGGGAGAAACTGTGAATGTAGCCAAAATAGCGCCCAGGACCCATTATTTTGGTTCAAAACAACATGTGATATTATCTGTGACAGCCTCTGTTCTGTTTCAGAACTTGCTATGATGAAAAGGGGCATTTTGCTGGGCAGTCCTTATATACTCTTTACAGAAGTATAACTTCTTCCCTTTAAAAAATAATAATGACAGATCTAGCATAATAGAGACATTATAGAACAGAGAACAGTCAGTTTTCCATTGCTGGTATGTTTCAATTATAATATTGTAATTGCAGAGAGCTGTCATCCCTGTTTATAGAAATGCATGATTATTGATTAGTCTTTCCTAAGGAAAGAAGTGATTTAAAACAACATCCTTGTTTCAAGGGTTCAATGGGTTTTGATGCAGAACTATTGCATTCTATGAATGAAAATGAGTGAGGGAGGACTTGAAGGTACCATCAGCTCCCGATTCCCCTCTTTACTTAATGCTGCCTCTCAATACTGCCCTTTGATAAGGTCCCTAGTCATGCTGGAGGGTTCTAGAGAGATTACTTCTTTTAGAATTTCTGGGTCCGCCAAAGGAATTCTAAATCCAGCTGAAAGATTTAGAAATCCCTAGAGAAGTATACTCTCAATTTTAAAAAACAAAAAACAAAACACTTTCTTTATTCATGTTGTTTTTAATATCACAATGGTCTTGTGCCCTTAACGAACGTGGAAGGCATTCTGTACTATCAACAGGAACCATGGGCAAATGGAATACTGTCCAACTGATTTTGAAGCAAAGGAGATGCCATCTGAGATGTAGGCTACCACTTGTCGTGTCATGTTTTGCTGCATCAGTAAGTACACAGCTGTTTCTTCTCTTCTCTTGGATAATTTCTACTTGTGACCTGTCAGGTGAGGGAGCTGAACATATACTCTCTCATCTTTAAAAATAATTTTGAGGACAGCAATATAATCTGACACAGCAAAGATATGTACATCATCACTCTTTTTCATAAATATAAAGTGAAAGGATGAGTAATTTTTCTGCTCTCTTCCAATAGATGCCACGACTCTTCACCTCAGAGATCTGACAGAGAGAACGTGCTAAGATTTGGGTAAATTTCTCTGTGTGATTGGATTGTCAGGAGAGATTGCTCTCCGCAGCAAGAAAGCAAATACCTCTGTCATATTAAACATTGCTGGGGCATATCACATGCATGACAGGAAAGAGCCAGGGGTCCTGGTAGTGACAAGTGAGAAAGGTGAGCTAGGCGAATGTCACATCTGTCAACCTGTACTAAAAGGAGAATTGCTACATTCATACAAAAGACCTCCTGACTCCTCATGTCACCATCTCAGTTTGTTGTCATACAAATCTCCACTGACAACACCTAGTATTTTAGAAGACATTGATCCATTTGCACTGGCGACACAGTGTTCTGCCCTGAGTGCCATCCAGAAAGTGAACTTTGTTATGGAGGAAAGAAAATGCAATCTTCCAATCAGTTTTATGGAACCACACAAGCAAGTACAAGAAGAAACATAGTCTCTAACAAGACGCAAGGCTTAGAATTATTTTTCTAATGATAAACAGTGGGAAGTCAAGCTTTGAGAACCTGTCTGTGTTGTCTTTACTGGACATTGTTCCCAGGGAAAGAAAAGCACCCCCTTTCAGTAAAGTGATTCATTGACACTGAAACCTCCAGCTGATATATGTGTAAAAAAAGAAAATACATTCCTATTCATTTTTTAGGTTCTTTCCCTCAACAAGAGCACATGCTGCTATGTTTTATTAATAACTAACAGCAAAATCTAATGGATTTCTATACAGCTTACTTGCAAGTAAGTGCTGCATATCTTCAAGTACAGCTAGGATTGCAACTAAAACTGTCTTAATAGTCATGTTAAAATATTTAATCTGTTTATTACTAACTGATACAGAATATTTAAACTGTACTGTATTTTTTAAAAATGAAATTGATACTTGGAGAACATAGCCACAGAAAGCTCTATCTCACAAATGAGCAGGACTACATGTCAAATGAACGCAAGTGGAAATCAATAAAATATTCAGCCTTTGAGGGAGAATAGTTTTTTATCTGCTGCTGAATTTTCTAGGTCTGAAGCAACAATTTCTGGCACTCTGAATAGCAATTAGTTATGAGAATATTTGTATACAGAGAGACTGACTTAATGTCTTAAAACCTATAAGCGATTTGCTTACCCTAGTTGGGAATAATTTTAGTTTACAGGACTCACACTATTTTGTAAAAATTGTTTAAAATATGTAATGAACAGTTACTCCATGATAAAAAGGTGTCTCTCAGGTTTTAAATTTTTTTCCCCCACATGCACGTACACACTATTTTGCATTGGAACTTAGCATACATGTTCTCTGCCTGATTGTGAGAAACTGTTCCTCAGTTTTATAGGGGGAGGAGAAATTTCTTCATGTGTGAAAAAAAAGGCCAACCTCTCCATCAACAGTGTTGGTAACTCCTCATTCATCACCTAAAGTTGAGTTGTTGCTTTTTTTGCCCTTCCCCAGGCTGTTTCTAAAACTACAAAGCAGGTTCAGCTACAATTTGTAATCTATGGAGATTGTAAGAGCTATAAAACATCACCCTCGAGTATGGCAGTAGAGAAAGTAGAGTATCAGTGGACCCTTAGTATTTCCAAGGGTTATGGAAAGTGGTGATATTAAACTTTGCTTTTTGGATGCTAATGCTGATGATTTGAATGTTTTCAATCCATGGATGAAAGCCAACTGTATAGAATATTTTAGGGGAAAACCAAATGTAAATGCTTTTCTTCTTCTATGGCAGTGGTTCTCAACCTGTGGGTCCCCAGGTGTTTTGGCCTACAACTCCAAGAAATCCCAGCCAGTTTACCAGCTGTTAGGATTTCTGGGAGTTGAAGGCCAAAACATCTGGGGACCCACAGGTTGAAAACCACTGTTCTAGGGGGTATGGAAAAAAATATTAGAGAACTTTTCTCAAGGGCTATCCCATCCAGCATTCTGGGCATACAATGGACAATCCAGCCCATCATTTTGGTAGCAGTGAAAATGTCACAAAAATTGTCCAATCCTGACTGTAACATACATCTATATTTCTCCCCATTTTTGTTTCTAAACTATAAAATAGATTGAGTACATACAAGTTACAGCAATAGAGAAGACACAATACTTTAAATTAATGTGCAATAAGGAGAATGTATTATTCGCATATAATCAAATTTGGCATGAGCAAGAGGACTGCGTAAATACTCTCAGGTTAGGCAGAGTATTTAGAAAGTGCATCAGACAGAGAGTTTCCTTTATTCACATAACATTCTGGGTTAAATTATGTCTAGTGAAGCATCACCCACATTATCAATGGTACTTGCAAATATACTGGGAAGGTTAAATGTAGAAAGACTTGCTCCATGGAACAAACTGTGTAGAACATGAATCCAACTCTTATTACTGCTAAGAGGAGAGCAAAGTGGAAAGAGGACCAAAGCAGCAAGGAACAGTCAAGATTTATGGATTGTAAAGAATCCATATGCACAAGATGCATTGCTTAAATATCTGCCTCTTCCCAACCGCTCCCCTCAAAATCAGGTCTGTCAAATATATTAGGCATGAGACTCCTTCAAGGCCAATATTGGATGCCATGTTTATTAAAATCTAAAATATTTTCAGCTGCAAAAGTCAATAGCTAGAAAAAGTACAGAATCATATGGTAGTCATGCATGGTAATCGCTCAGTTTCTTCACAATATATATTCATCTTTAGAAAGGCAATTCTTCTTTGTCTTCTGGCATTTCCTTTATATGTCAGTCAAGTATCATACAGTTCAACAGCTATAGTTTCTGTTCTTTTCTCCCCAGAAATGATAATTTAAGAAATAATAAAGGATGAAATGACAACATTTGTGGTAACAGGCTGATTTGATTCCATGAGGCGGTTTTCAGTTTTATTATCCATTTGAAGATTGTTCAATACATCAACTTCTTCCAAAGAGAAGGGTTGATACACCAACCCAGAAGGGGGGATGCTCTTTGTCAATTCAACCTGCTGCTCAGCAGGGGGGAAAAGTCACTTTGCACTTAGTGTATTTCCCAGCAACATCATTTCAGAAAGAGAGGGACAAAATGTGAAGTCGCAGCATGAAAACCAGATTCCAGATGAGATGATGAGGAAGAAAACAATAGCTCTTTTTCTGTATTTTGTATCTTCACTTAACCTCCACTGCTTTGTTGAGACTGTCAAGACTAGACTGTATTTACATAATTATACCACTGCATGTATATTTGAATTTACAAACCACTGACTAAAGGCAGCATTAAGTAACATTAACTCTGCTATCTCTAAATAGTGATTGTATTTAAGATGGAGATATACAGATATAAATACAGATATGGGGGAAAGGGTTGCGTTGAGAGGGAGCTGTGGAATGTACCAAGGCCTATCTAAGTCAGTGGGGAGGCTGGCACTCAAGGTGCATCAGTGCCCTACTATTTGCTAAAGAATGTACCAAAGGTCATCTTGACCAACATGAATGTGCCCAGTTTTTAATGCTTAACACAGTTGAATAGAGATTTCCAGGGAGTAGCCCTGCAGACCTCAACCAATGTGGTACTTTTGCAAAGGCATTCAAGATCGCTGCACTTCTGGTGGAGTTTGCAAGGTTGTGGTGCACCCATGGACTATACAGTCTTGGATCCATCTGTTCAGAGAAAGTGAGAATACCTTCTTCCCAAGGAATCAAAGGCTGAAAATATGACTCAAACATTGATATGCTCCAAGTTGCTCATCCTCTTCCAAGAACTCTGGAAAAGTCACTGCTGGGGGAGAAGAACAAGATTTTTTGGAAGTACGTAGTTGCCACTACACTGATGCAGATCAAAGTCCTGGTATTCAGAAGTCTGGACTAACATGTTGATCCTCAGCATTTTAATGGTTTTCTTTAATAAGTCCTCCATCTGAAATTGTCTGACTGAGGAAGGAGTGGAAAGACTGTCCTGATCTTCATCTGAAGACTTACTCAGATTCATGGTAGAGGTTCTGGAGGTTCTCCTCCCTATATTGTTCATCAAGGAACTGGGTGTTGTTATGGACTAGGAATCAGACTCAGAATCTGAGGAGATTCCTGCAGCTCCTCAGTCTCCCAGTCTCAGGAGGCACAGTCAAGACTCATTGACTTATCAGAGGAATCAGATAAGGAGGCAACATTGTTTCCAAGTTAACATATGCAGCAAGTGAAGGAGAGAATAGAGCAGATGGTCAGTAAGGTTCCTTGCCAGGCAGACTGCAGGCATTCCTGATTAGGAGGCATTAGGATTAGAAACAGCTGGTTGCAGCCCAAATGAGATCTAACTATGGCTGGTGCAGGTTTCTGGAAGAGATCTACCTGCTTTTTGCCCGATATTCTTGTTTCATGACTTACGTAACTCTGACCTCTGGTATGTGCCACCCTTCCTGGTTTCTTAAACCCTTGTCTGCCTTACAACATTGCTTGTTTTGCTGAATCCAGATAGGCCATGACTTTGCTTTTGACAAACAGATCTTATCTATTTATTTATTTACAGCATTTTTACCCTGCCCTTCTCTACCTCCGGAGGGGGACTCAGAGCAGCTAACAAGGCAGCAATTCGATGCCACAATTAATTGCACAATATAAAACAATAAATACATATAACATTTAAAAACACAACACAGTCCACAAGTTAAAACAATACTCAGTCTACAAATTTATTTATTTATTTACATCATTTATATTCCGCCCTTCTCACCCTGCAGGGGACTCACGGCAGATCACAATGCACATAAACAGGCAAACATTCAACATATAGAGTCAGACGCTCAGAGGCAATTTAACATTCCAGCTTCTGGCCACCAGGGGAGCTGTCGCATTCCTTCATTCTTTTTCATACTTCCTGGAGATTTTATGGCCTCATAAATCAGTTAAATTAGCCTCTCCACAAAGTGGTACCTAAATTTCCTACTTGACAGATGCAACTGTCTTTCAGGTTGAGCTACACAATTTGGCCGGGAGCCCACCCGGACCCAGGCAGGCCTTGAACTCATGACCTTCTGGCCAGTAGAGATCTTATGCAGCTGACTCCCAGCCAGCTGCGCAACAGTCCGTTGATAAACCATAAACCCATATCCTCATATCATAAGATCTTACCAATCAAATTCCAGTTAAGTGCTGCTTGTATTACTTTGCAAAGGCCTGGTTCCAAAACCAAGATTTTAGTTTCTTCCTAAATGCCAGGAGGGATGGAGTCGATTGTAATACGCTAGGTAGCACATTCCATAGGCAGGGGGCTACAACAGAGAAGGCCCTATCTCTCGTCCCTGTGAGCCGCATTTGCAATGTTGGCAGGAGTGAGAGAAGGGCCTCCCCGGATGAGCTTAAGTTGCGAGGTGGGATGTAGAGGCAGATGCGTTCAGACAAGTAAGCTGGGCCAGAACCATATAGAGCTTTATAGGTCAAAACCAGCACTTTGAATTGAGCTCAGAGGTGGAAGGCAGCCAATGGAGCTGACACAACAAGGGGGTGGTATGCTCCTTGTATGTAGCTCCTGTTAGTAGTTTGGCTGCTGCCCATTGGACTAACTACAAAGGCAGCCCCATGTAGAGTGCATTGCAATAATCTATTTGGGATGTGACAAGAGCGTGGACGACTGTAGCTAGATCAGACTTCCCAAGGTACGGGTGCAGCTGGCGCACAAGTCTTAACTGTGCAAAAGCTCCCCTGGCCACTACCGAAACCTGGGGTTCCAGGCTCAGTGATGAATCCAGGATCACTCCCAGACTGCAAACCTGCGTCTTCAGGGGGAGTGTAACCCCGTTCAACACAGGCTGTAACCCTATGCCCTGTTGGGCCCTTCAACCGACCAGGAGGACCTCTGTCTGGTCTGGATTCAATTTCAATTTGCTAGCCCTCACCCTTCATGGGCAAGGATGCTTTCCAAGCCCTGCTAATATAGTGCCCTTGTCTGAGCTATACCTGAATTCTGATTCCTCCCTTCTCAGTCTATGAGTGTTTGTTAGCTGAGTTAGGAAAGGTATCCTCATAATAGCATTCATGGAGGTCTTCTCTTTACACCTTGTCGGAACTACTGTATTGTATTGTAAATGCTGGGTAGCCCTAATCTATTCTGAGGAACCTGGGCTGTTGATGCAATAGTTCTACACATACACAAACTACCATGCAGTCCCTCTGTCCCATGCAGAATACAATCCCACTTTTTTGCTTTGAACTGAAATATTTGGCAGTGTAGACTCAGATAACCCAATTCAAAGCAGATACTATGGGATTTTCTGTCTTGATATTCTGGGTTATATGGTTGTGTGGAAGGGGCCTTGGTTGCCTCAATTCACTTTAGAGGTAGCACATGTTTTGGATCCTACTACTTCTACCTCACCCATCCTTCCTCATGTTCATTTTAGGCTATCATTTTGATTGTTAGACTGATGGCTCTAACCTGTGAGTTGATATTAAAGGCAAATGCAAATTACTTGCTTTATGAAGCAAAAGTATAACTTGCTCTGCTATATACTATGCATTTGAAGGGTAGAAGGTCTTCTGTGGTCTTTGCCAGGCTCATAACAGGGTGATGATGGCCCTCTTAACAGCAGAATACACTGCTCATCTCGCACGACCAAACCATTTCATCAGTGGGCAATAAAGACCCTTTGTCACGGTATTGCAGTCTTTCTCCTTGTCAGGCTGACTTAGAAAACTAAGATGTATAATCACATACATCAGCCTAGAACTTTGACCTATCCTACATTGTCTGAAAAATTCTCTCTCCCCCCCGTAATGCTGTAGTTGAATGAGTGGATGTTATTATCTGTATCTGCGCAATCCTTCTGCTTCTGTCCTTGACTTACCTTTCTTCTCTCTCCTTTTCTCCCCATTTCTTTTTCTCTTATTTCAGTATCTTAGTACCAACCAGACCCTCTCTTTACAACACTATTCTATTATTTTATTTCTAAAACACTCATAATGCTGCACAAACACGCCAGTTTGAATAGCTGGAATACATACAAAGTGCTCACCATAGTGGGGAAGGACGTGTTTTCTGAGATTTCAACACACTGCATACACTGTTGTCCTTCACTTAGACTAATAAATAAAAGAAATATTTCTACCTTTCTTTTGAATTCTTGAAATCAGTTTTGGGCAATTATCAGTAGCAGCACAGTGAACATTAGTACCAACAGGTTCAAAGTGAGACAATAGGTAAGGCTTAGAGAGACGAGCTGCATGGAGTCAAGTTCCTTGTGAATATTTCTATGAATGCCTTGGGTGGCTCCGGAATTGGCATGGAAAGTATGCTTTTTTATTGTTGCTGGCAAAGGCCTTGAGATTTTGCATTAAAAAGGGAGAAGAAAAGCCCATCTCCATTCACTGAATACAATTATTGTTGGAAAGGGAGAGGAATCTAGACATTCTGATTCATCTGTGAAACTCATCTTGGCAAGGATGTCTTCTCTCATCCTTCCCAGTTTGAGTCTTAACTATAGGAGGTAATCAAGAACAAGATCCTGACAATACAGTCAGCTTTTTTAAACACCACAAGCCAGACTTGCCTGTTTGTGCAAACTAGCCAACTCTCCTTCATGGTAATTTATACATTGCTCCTAACCGTCAAAGTTCAAAAACGCTTCTTCTTTAGCAATGTCCTTAAATGTCCATAAAGGAGCAGTCAAAATGATCCAATAAATGTTGCAATGTCTTCTCAAATTCTTCATACATAAAGCATGCTCAAAGGAATCCAGGAAGGTACTAATGTGTGAAATGAAATTCTTTTGAAAACAAGGCACTGGCAAAATGGCACCAAACTTGTTTTGAATTAATGGATCTTACTGATTACTGATGTAATTACTGGACCAAAGCCTCTCTATAATTCCACAGAAATATGAATGGCTGAATAAATAGCCTTTTGGCCTTAACTCGATCCTTTCAGATTGTCAGTTTCACAAGATCCTATGAGTGAGAAATGACAGATAAACCATGCACTGAATTCTCACCCATCAGTAACAACTTTGGAAGATTACAGCGTAGAGCACAACATGCAACACTTCAGGTTTAATGGCATTCACCAACCATTTCCTGGTTTTGTTGACTGACTCACAAGCATCATAGCTCATAATTGGTGGACTCTCTTTGGTTTGAAAATATAATTTAGATGTCCAAGGAGGTCTATTAAATGCCAATGACGCACCTAGAACTAGATGAACAGATGACAGATTGCCCATTAATTAGCCCTAAATTCTCTCTCCTCCCCTCCCCCCTCTATATATATGATTATCCAAATCCAAATATGATTGAACGTTTTAGACAGATTCCCTTAGTGGTTTGAGTTAGAGGACATGGAAATGAGAGGACAACAAAGGGAAGGAGGAAGAGGTAAGCTTGAGTCTCATGAGGAGGGGTTAGAGGGGGGATAGCAAATGATCAATTGAGGGCAGGGGTTTATATGCTTAGGAACTATATAAAATTGATAGCTGCAGAATATTCAAACTGTGCATGCATGTTCCAGTCTCAAATTTTACTTGACACAGAGGGAGAAATTAATGTGCCACTCATTTCAAATCTCTCTCAAAGCAAAGTTTAGGTCTAATTCTATAAGTCAGTGGTTTTCAACCTGTGGGTCCCCAGATGTTTTGGCCTTCAACTCCTAGAAAAATTGTAACAGCAGCTAAGCTGGTTGGGATTTCTTGGAGTTGTAGGCCAAAACACCTGGGGACCTACAGGTTGAGAACCACTGCTGTAAGTGGAATCAATGGCAATATTTTATAGCACTTCATTGGGATCTATGGTGGATCAGAAAGCATTCCGTGATGATCTAAACACAATTATGCCTCAGTAGAGATCTTCAGAATCAAGTGTAAGTCCCCCAGTTCCAGGGGGTTGCTAATGGAGGCTGCAGTATTGTGTATTGTTATAGTATGTCTACATCTTTTTGGAAGGGACATCCTCTTTCTTGATGGAGTCCACTAAGGTAACAAAGTGTCTCACTTCCATTCAATTGCTATGAATGCATTGTTTCCATAACTGACTCCATCACATATTTATAAAAAAGCATACATAAATCCACTTTATATTTTATAATGTTCACAGGGAGACATGAAGCAAATAAGCCCATTGAAAAAAGCAAGAAATGGCCTTCAAATGCAAAACCTTCAGAATACTGGCATATTTAGACTGTGACCTCTTTTGTTTAAAAATGTGTTAGTGCACTTCAAAACCAATACAGACCTTTTATACTAACTGAACCCTTGATGCTCACTCATTTGTTTGCTATCTAGTGAGTAGTAGAATACAGGTCTAAATATATTGCTCAGCTCCCCTCATCACATAGATTAATAACTTTGGCTGGAGATCTGCATAATAAATACCTGTTGCCATGAACATGAGAAGCACAAAAGGCAAAGCTATAATGAAGCAAGGTTGGGTCAATGACAGCACCATTCTCTGAGTGTTCCATCAATTCATTCAGATAGCAGAGGTGACGATGGCAGCCTCTCACACCATAGCGAGCACAGTATTCATCCAACACGAAGACTTGGCCTGGGCTAAACCAACCCTGGATAAGATGAAGAGGAATGGGAGGTATTTTAATAAAACTGGAATGTTCATTTTGATACATACTTTTGCAACTAAGATCATCCTGCAGAAACAAACAGAAAATTCAACTTTATAATAATTACACAAACATTTCTCATTGTTGCATTTTGATAGATTTAAATCCAGATAACAAGGCAATTATATAACAGCTAGGTTACAACAACAGGTAGACTAAAAAGTGAAAATATTACAAGGTTTTTGTTGTTTTGCAGTAGTTCATCCATAATATTCCACAGCAAGGGTCTCTGAGATATAAATCCATCCACATGTCCGAATAAATTGGCTTTCACAGATGGTCTCAAACTAAATGAGTTCAAATAAATTATTTCTTAGGAAGTTAGTATTCCTTCCTTCCTTCATAAAAAATACAATAATGAGGGATGATTTAGAAACAACACAATTTAGAGCAGAGAACACATGAGGGTCACACATAGCACAGGAAAATAGAGCTGAGCAAAAGTGGAACCTGAAACTGGTTATTGACTTTGCCATAAAGGAGTGTGCACTCAACTTTTTCCCTGTCAATGCATACACCTAGAAATCAGTATATGTAGAACAGCAGTGCATACCCAAAGGGGGTCAACCTAAGGAGGAAGTAAATTTCAGTAAAAAAAAAACAACTATACAAAATACTCACTATTCCACTGACTAAAAACATTTGACAAACTTTCCAATTGACTTAAGTGCATTTAGATGTTTGCCAACAAATATTAGTGGTAAACTGAAATGTCAACATTTCAAAAATAAATTCTCTAGACTTGGGGGAGTGTAAAAAATATTTTTGAAGGGCTACATGTGGTCCATGCGCTCATCTTGCTCACCCCAACGTAGGGACTGGTGTATAAATAATAACAATGATAATAATAATAACAATAATAAAACATAACAATAATTATATTCCACCCTATCCCCCAAAGGGACTCAGGGCAGATTCCAAATATAAAAGGTCAACATTCAATGCTTGAACATAACAATAAACCCATAATAGAAAAGCAAATTATAACTTAACAACTAAAATGAAATGAAAAACACAATCTAGAATAACAAACATGAAACAAAACATGAAACAGAAGTGACAATTTCCCAGTTCCATGGGTGCAAATAAGATTAATAATTGCTCAAGATGTCCACCTAGGCAGTGGGACGAACAGAGCACTGATATGGATGGCAGCCATTAATCATAGGTATAATGGTAGTATTACCATCAATTCCTCCACCACCACCTCATAAGCCAGTGAGCAAAGATGCGTCTTCAGCTGTTTCTTGAAGGTGGGGAGGGAGGGGGGCATCTTTAGTTTGTTGGGAAGCGAGTTCCAGATGTGGGGGGCGGCCATGGAGAAGGCCCTTTCTCTCACTCCCACCCAGCCGTGCTTGGGACCGAGGGGGTGGGGGGAACCAAGAGCAGGGCCTCCTCCAATGACCGCAGTGTCTGAATTGGTCTGTACTGGGAGATGTTCATCAAATAGTCTGGACACAAGCCATTTAGAACTTTATATCTACACTATACACTCTGCAAAGGTCCAGACCTGAATTGGTAGCAGGTTTTGGGGGAATAAAATGGAGGCTTAGAATTTAGTAGCAGTCAGGAAGACCTAGGGTGGGTTGCTGTGAGGACTCACCCAGTTGACTAGGCCGGAGCCTGTGGGGTCGGCCTATGAAACAGTTTGGCATCCATGTTAAGAAGGGATAGCCAGGAAAAGGGGAGTGGCTTGGAACCTCCTCAGAGAGAGAGAGAGAGAGAGAGAGAGAGAGAGAGAGAGAGAGAGAGAGAGCTGCCCGGGAGTGGCTCAGAGTGAGGGGAGGAGCCAGCTATCTTAGGAGGGGAAAAAGTGTAGCTTTTTCAGTCAGTTGGGAGTGAGCAGTCAGTGAAGACAGAGGTGTCATGGAAAGCTGACAGAAAAAGTTCTGTGAGGAGCTGACAGGCAGTCAGAACACAGGCTTTTGATCTCTAGGGGTTTAGAGATTGTCTCACATCTCTGGGAAGCCAGCTACAGGGAACTCTGGAGGAGAGTTAGGTAGCTAGGGTGTTCCTGAAGGCCTGAGTGGATTCTCAGGGAACTAACTAAAATTTAGTTAGTTGGACTACTCACCACTAGTCTGCGAATTAGAGTAAGGAAGTTTAAGTAGACAAGTTGTGCACAATACACCAACTGTCTAGTTTCGTAACTAAGTTTTAAGGAACCAATCTTCAGAAACCAACAAGCTGTAAATAGCATCTTTTCTCACAAGTTATGCATCTGTGCCTTTCAAGCTCTGCCTGTTAATTCAATAAACGTTCTATTTGTTAACTTTCAAAGAGAAGCTTCCAGTGTGCCTCATTACATCAAACAGAGTGTACCAGTCCCAGCCTAGGAGAAGAGATTTCACCTCAGTAATCCTCTCAGTTCATGTTTAGAATAAAAGCCTAGCTTATCTACAACTTTAACAAAAATCCTAAAGACCATTTTAGGTTGGTGGCAGCGTTACCAGAACGGCCAGTGGTCAGGAAAGGCCAGGTCGTTACATTTATTTGGTGGCAGCGGTGGGATATAAAATAGGAAGATCCACCCTGCCCCAAGTGATTAAAGCTCAAGTCGTGACAGATGCAAACAAAAATCCTGATGTTTAATGCATATACCCCTACTCAGCAAAGAGAAGTGCAACCACAGGAAGGCAAGATTTACAGTAAATAACTGGAGATGGTGTAGTAGTTCTCTCTTCCTTTTTAGCTATCATGAGAAGTAGTCTAAACTGAGCGATAGAAATAGGCCCCGTGTCATCTAGTGAGTTTTCTGGCTTCCCCGATTTTAGTGCAGTCACTACAACATACATTAGGATGGCTGGGACTTTTCAGTACCATATTTATTTTGATAGACAGAAACATGATGCCTCCTTGGTTATGCAAAACTCTTCTTCACAAATAATTTCAACACATATAGACAAGTTTACCATGCTACTCATGGGCTTGACTGCCTAAAGTGGGGTTTCAAAAAATATTATTTAATAGAAAGATTGCTAAAGAAAATTAAAACCAAGTTGTTATCTTTAGTTTCTTCATCATATTTCCAACTTTCTTTCTTTCATGAATACACTTCTGACTTGTTAGCACAACAGAGTCCATGAGTATCACTTTTAAAAATGCATTTGCTTAGAAATGCCTCATGTCCATCAGAAAGTTCAGTCAAAGAAATGTAATATGACAAATACTTTTGAGCAGAGGTTATGTTTAAATCTAATTGTTCCACAGTAGGCTGGTTTTGTTATGAGGAGAAATGTTGTATGCAGTCTTCATTTAATTACTGAAGTGCACAAGCAGATTGAACCTGCTTGGTACAAATCATGAACAAATACATTATCTAAATTCATCTCATATAAAATCTACCTTTAATGAATTGATGTATCTGTAAGAACTCTTAAGAGGGGACGACATTTGAGCTGAAGAACCATTTCTATTTCTGTGAGAGAAAAAATGCATATCACCTAATACTCCCCTTCAAGTGCCATTGATGTAGTAAAAAATTGGGTTGAACTGATACTGCAAGTGCTTTGGAAGAGGAAGACCCTGGGTTCAGTCCCTGAGATATTCACATCAATCATTAATTGAAACCAGGAGCGTTCCTGCTAGTCAATATAGACAAAATAGAACTACATGCGCCAATGATCTCTTTAGTATATAGGTGCTTCCAATGGTCTATGCTTCCATAGCATATTTGTAACTTCCTCAAGACAAGCTAGGAAAGGGCAACACAGAGATACTGATTTTTGTCCTTGAGAAATTATATACTGGTCTCCCATTCCCATAGTTATCATATCATGGCAGAATATTATGGTTTTCCAAAGGTAAAGTCTTTTGTTGGTTTTGGTTTGCTTGAAAGAAATCTGTGTGAGAATTTGCTCTATGTGTGGGGGATCGGTGTATAGCAACAAACACAAACTTCACAGAAAGAGGTTCTAATCCAATGGATACCTCAGCAATTGGTAGTCTCTTATCTGTTGTTGCCTTTGTCCACCTTCACAGCCATTGTAACATATACCATGTTATCATCCCCTTGTTCTTCCACTGAGGACCTCCTTGGGTTGTTCAATGTAATTGCGCAAGACACAAGGTGGATATGTCTTGCTGGCTGCATAGCAGCTTACTATGCTTTGTATGTCTTAATGTTTTACACAAAGGCACTGGCTGACCCTATGTCACCCAGTAATTACTCATAATGAATATTAGTACTACATTTTATGGACTACATCTAATATTATATTGACATATTGTCAAATATGGCCGAAACAAAATGTCTCTCCAGACATTAATATGATGCAAGTACAACTGGCTGTGAGCCTGTATTGTTAAACGTATATGCAATGGCAACTTAAGATTCATTGCTGCATAATGATCTAGGACCTTAAGATCATCTGGGGAGGCCCTGCTCTTATTACTGCCTTCGTAACAAGTACATTTGGTGGAGACAAGAGACAGAGCCTTCTCGGTGGTGGCCCTTTGGCTATGGAACACCCTCCCTATAGTTATTAGATCGACCACCTCCCTTTTAACATTCCGGGAAAAAGTGGTTTTTGAACAAGCATTTCCAAATGCAGAGTAACTGACATAGGAAAATGGAATGACGACAATGAGACCAGATGTTTTTAACAAGGAGATACTATGAATTTATATTTATTGATTTGTTTAGTTTTTATTATATGTTATGTTTTTAATTATATTTATGATATTGTAAACATCATACGGGCTGAGAAAGGCGGTATACAAATACAGTAAGTAAGTAAATAAATAATGTGTAAAATAATAATTTGAAAATGTGAAATAGTACATTATAAATAAATAATATTCCAAATGGGAGATATGAGTGTCAAAGTGGGAAATTTACATTTTGCACAATGGACCTCACATTGCATATCTCTGTTGCAACAAAATACAGATCTTTCATGCTATTCCACACCTCTGCTTTCTCTATGATTGGATTATTTATGACAAACAATGTTTATGTATGCAATTTAAAATATAAATAGTTCTACAAAGTTTGTAATTTTCTTTAGTAGTTGGCCAACTGAATGAAATATATCCTACTACTAGAAGCAAAAAAGACTATGCAGTCAGGGCAAATACTGATCACTGAGCAAAGCAAGCACAGTGAATAACCTTTCTTTAATTTGTAGTTTAATTTAGTTTTATTCCAATTAGGCATCCTTTTGATTGCAAACCCAACACTTCTCCAATATCTTGTTTAACAAGAGAAGGAGCAATAGTAGTGAAATTATAGACTACCTCTGGATTGATAAGTCATTTACCCAGGATTTAAGCCTACAAAGCTAACTTTGACTCAGCTGAATACAAGCACAATAAATCTATTTGCCTTTCTCCCCCTGTGGTTTTGATTCTATTCTTTGCATTTCTCTTCCCTTCCAAGTTCTTGAAAGAGAAGAGAATTACAAGATAGATGACATAATGCTTGACATCTGGTGAGCTGCATTTGTACCTTCAAATGCCTGTACAGGTGTTAGTAAATCCTACCACAGAGGGTTCCATATTTATTAAAGCCTTCTGTTTTTATTCAGTCCTCCCTGGAGGGGCTGATAAACCATGGTTCAGAGTCAGTTTGAGTCTATTCTCTTCTCTATTGAGTGGCACAGCAGTAGCCTTCAAGTGTATAATTTTCAAATTTGAAGCCAATCGATTGAAATCCTTTATCCCAACCTCGCACACAGTTATTAAATGGGTCTGGAAGAAAAGACCACTTTGCAACAACTATTTCTCACTTTTCCCTCTCCCTGTATTTCTTTTATTCCAGCCTTTTTACTCACCAAACAAGAATAGGAATCATTCAATCGGTGATCCAAGGTCTGCCTCTGAAGTATTCTAAAGAGGGAAGCATGGTCAAACTTGCAGGGATTAGCAGAAATAAACTCATCCATGCCATGCTTCTGAGCACGCTCTGTATCTGATTGTAGGAGAAAACAGAAAATGTGTGGCTGTAGATTGTTCCACCTGAAGCAGGGCTTCATGTTGAATTGGAGGATAATCTTATTCAGTCTCTCTCTTCCTTCCCACCACTCACCCACAACAAAGTTTAAGCAAATGGCAACACTTTAAAAACAACCATAGATAGAAGGAGGGTAAAAGAAACCCCAGTTTCATATTCTGGGTAAAAGTTATCCTCCAGAGTAATGGACTGAACAATCTATTCAAACATTTTGCAACCCCCCCCCAAAAAAAAACAAAAACAAAACAAAAGGCCAAGTATTTATTTCTAACAATGTGGAGCTTCTGTTGTGCCTCCAAAAAAACTTGATAGTTTTAAAAATATATTTCCTTTATTACATAGGTGAATGTTTTCACAAGACAGTAAGCTTGTCTCCTGAAGACAAAAATATATCTGTTTAAAACACCCAAGCACAGCAGGTCTTGCTCATGGGCATTAAGACGATGGTAATCACAGACCAAAATAGCAAGTATGGCTAGAAGCCCATTTCCCAAATGGCAAACTAGAGCAGAAATGAACACAC
Organism: Anolis apletophallus; assembly: GCA_030556195.1. NCBI lineage: Eukaryota > Metazoa > Chordata > Lepidosauria > Squamata > Anolidae > Anolis > Anolis apletophallus. The sequence continues at coordinate 53,658,069 of JARBWK010000009.1, read as the reverse complement.
AGGCTTGTGCAGGGTCATTTCCAGTCTTTTTCTTTCTACATGCGGCTTTTAATGAAACAAACATAATGTAGTAATGGCAAAGAGCTCTTTCAACCTTCCTGAACAGAGTAATGAAACTGGGAGCAATATTTCTTTGTGTAAATTATATGTAACATACCATCTTAAATGGCACTTCAATCAAAGGTCCAAATTTATTATTGTTCACGGATTGCATCTTTCAACGCCTTTGAACCCTGCGGGTTTATCCAAAGACAAGCTCTAGTGATTGCTTTCATTAATGGTATTTTTTTGTCAAAATCCTCAATGTGAGTTGTCTACCAAGTATGGACAGAAAAAGCCTTACAGTGGCCAAAAGGACTAGTTATGCATTAGCACATTAGCTCACTTAGACTCCATACACAACACTGGGGTGAATAGTTTGCTATCAACTCAAAAATTGATTGAACCCTTACAATAAGGTCTTTGCTTCTCTTTGTTCCTTTAATTTCAAATATAGGTCTTCTTACGTACATAACTAGAAAAGATGCATCATAAATGTACTTTTGAAAAAACTGCATAGCACAAATCTAAAATTTCTATAGAAAAGGAGACAAAAGTTTATTGATTAAACCCAATTATAGAGTTAGGTTCATAATAAAACTCCATATTGATCTGTGGACATGATGCTAACATAATCAGTCACATTTAGAAACTTAGCCCCAGATCATATTGATCCATGTCAGATCCAACTTCCAGTTGTATTTGCAGACAGAAGAATTATTTAATTCAAGCTGAAGGATCTACAGCATCACATCTTGAAAAGATGCACAAACTAATTCATATCATTTGGCTCCGTATTGTCAAAGCAAGAGTCACATCCATGTGACAGATTTCACCAAGGTAGATATAGCAAATAAACAGTCTGACAGTACATTGATGAGACAATCATCTGCAGAAACAGCAGAAGTGGATTTTTCCCTAGAGTTTATGAAGCAACACCATGTATGATTGAACACCCTTTAGGGTACAATCCTGTGCACAGTTAAATCCCACTGAAGTTTGACAAGAAATGAATGTATTAATAAAAGTATTGCCAGCTGAAGGAAAAAATAGTACATTTCATACAGAATTTACATGGCCAAAGCAACTCTAAATACAAGATAATGGCAACAAAAGGCAGAATTCAAAGCCTTAATTTCCAGTCACATGTTGAGTAAACATTTTGAATAAATTATTTATCAATTCCATGCTTCTAGAACACTCCATGTTTCCAAATAATAAAAAAGGTTTTTTATGATTTCTAAATTATTATTTTTGTCTGAACATTGCACCTGCTTTTATCCTACTGTATATTATAGAGAAATGAGGGAGGGAGGGAGCAGTGCTTCTTTGTGCCTTTTTTCTCCATTTCAGGCAGTTTTAATTCAAGTAAGACATTTCAAAAGAATTTGTAACCTTCAGTTTGCATTATATTATTATGATGTTTTATCTTTGGAAACCAGAAAAAGGCAGATGAGCTTATAGCTTCATGAAAATTAGCATGTTTAATCCTTGGCTTTAAGCATGTGGACCCCAGCATTATGTAGAAATTATTTCTACATAAATTGGTTCTACACTGGTGTACTGGCACACCAGTGAAATAATTGGATTAAACACAGTAATAGATGAACATCAACTGTAGTGCTATAAGAGGAGCAGAAAGAACCCTATTTTCAATCAGGATTTGAAATGTGTGCTGCTCAATAAAAGCTGTAACTTTCACTGGAACCCTGCTGTTATGATAGTTAGTGGACTATTTCTAACAAAGTGATTGCTATTTCCCTCCATTCTCTTCATAGCAGGACAAGGAGGAGAAGTGGAGCAAAGGGTTATCCACCAGAATACTCTATCAGAACGAAGTCTGCACTTGGCCACAGCCTTGAAAGAGGAGTCTGAGCACGAGTGCCAAGACTGTCTTCTCTTGACTCCCCACCCCAAAGCTTTGCTAGTATGATGGACCATGAAGTGGTTGCATGAAGTGCAAGAGAGGCCAAAGGCTTGATGAAATCATCTGCAGAAATAACCAACTGCTATAGGAAAGCAGCTGAAAACACATGTCAGAGCTGAATGTGCTGGAACAGGATGGGCAATATGACAAAAACCTGGTGTTATTGTCAATTCAGTCCACTGGTGCTTGCAATATTAAGCATGCAATTTCTTCCCATTTTTTACTCCTGAGAGAATGGAGCCAAGGATCAAAAACCTGTAAAATATTAAATATAGCTCCACATTTATCCTCTTCAGTTTCAATTACTGGGAAATTTTTTAAATAAAAAAATTGCACTTATCTGTAACTAGTTATTTCCAGGTTCTATTTAGTTCTGGTATAAACGGGCTTAGGCCTCATCTATACTGTCATATAATGCAGTGAACTGCACTGCACGATATGGCAGCGTAGATTCATATAATCGAATGGAGTTAAACTGCATTCTGAAACTACATTATATGGCAGTGTAGATGGGGCCTTAGAATGAGAATGTGATATGCATGATCTAATCCAATGCCTGTTCCTTCATCCATCTAAAACTACTATTTGATCAAAACTCCAAGAAAAGTGGCTTTGTCATGGACAGTTAAGAAAAGTCAAGCTGGATCAGACCAAAAGCTTGTATGGTCTACTTTCATATCCAAATGAGCAATCATTTCCTTATAGGAAACTTGCCAGCTAGACAGGAGAATTATTTGCAACCCCCCTCTCACTTTCCCTAGCAAGTGTTATATTTAAGTATACAGCCCAGGATACTGGGTGTGATATATTCCACCTTGACAAGCAGCCATTGAATTCCCCAAAATCCATGAATTTGCACAATCTCCCCTTGTTTAGTTTGGCAATCAAAAGTACATCCTCTGGTAGTGAGTTTCACCAGCTTCACTATGCATTGCATGAATGTTATATTGGTGTTGTGGAAAGAAGTTGGTATGGAATCTACATGGGCCTGCTGCACTATCATGATGGTTAACTATTGCAATAGAATGGAAGTCCTCCATTGGCTTTGGTATTCTCCTTAGTGGTAATGTGTTTACCAGATGAACTGCTTCATTGGCCATAATAACTTGATAAAATGATTACAGTAAAATAAGACTTTGCCTTCTTCTAAGCCTGAGAATGTATGCTTTGCCTTAGGTTGGTTTCTGTGGCTGAAGAAGGATCTGAACACTCAAACTTACACTCAGACCCCTTCTACCACACTGGCTCACACTTTAGCTTCTACTTAGGTACTATTTCTACTGATTGCTTTTTCCTTAGCTTAATGCCCTATCATTTTGGGATTTGGAGAAAGCTCTGCTTGCTCTGAAACAGGTCACCATCCTACCATAAACTTGACCAAATTCATCCAACACCACTTGCTACAGGTCACAGGAGAGACTTTGCAGAAACATTTTAATATTTGTATGGGCCTGGGGGATACATGAGTATTCAAGGGGAGATGTACTTTCCCTGCTCCTGGTTTAAACAGCAGTGGACACATGAATCTATATTTGAACTTTAACGATATGAATTGTAACTTTTATTAAAGGTAACACAGCAAGAGTACTGTTAGGTATCTGATAGCTATTAATGACAAAAGCTGCCAGGAAAAATCATGTTAACATAGTAATTACGACAATACAGCCCTCTAAATTAAGAATGAAGTGAACTTACTATGAGATATATCTGCCTGGTTATGACTTCCTTTTGGATTCATCTTCTGTGCTTGGCTTGCAGGAATGGGTTTATAAGACTGACCAGTTGCTCTGTACATTGCCTGAACCCACAGGATTCTATCTTGCTCATCGTCACCGGCAAATATCACAGTGTCACCTTCTTTTACCGCACTGAAGAACATCTGACCACCTTGGAGGCCTGCAAAATTAGGAAAAGTCACGGTCTGGATAATCTGATTCAAATACTGAATTAAATTATTGTCCTCCTCCAACTTCTAAATGTTGATCTTTTTGCATGAAAAGGATGACCAGCTGCATTTTTTCAACCCCAGTCACTAAACTAAAAAAAAGTGAAGCCTGTGTATGGGACAAACCTACTCCTTATCTCGGACCCAAACTGAGGGTGGAATAGGAGAGGAAAGATCACCTTGAGGATATTTCTATTTGTTGATCTGCTAAATGCAAGAAAACAACAGCAATTCATTATACATATGTGTGCATATGCATGGGGGCATGTGACACAGGAAAATACCTGGATGGGGTGATGAATAATCCACAGTGTAACCCTCAAGCTGCATTAACTCCTGAGGTTCAGATTTCTTCTCTCTGTAGTTGCACATAGCAAATGTGTATTGGCTAACCTGAGGGAAGAAATGTTCTAAATTAGATGTGTCCTCCGTGTCTAAAGATCCCAAATGGACTTGTTTATTAAAGTGCAATCCCTTTATCCATGGGAGATATATTTCTGAACTTCATGTGGATACATGTAAACTACAGATAATAGTAAACCCTATTGAAATGAAGGACTTCTACCTCAAGCATACTAGAGTTATGGAAGACCTATAAAATGCCTAGAAAGAACATATTTTATTGGACATGATTGAATGAAACCATGGATACTGCTCCTGTGGATCCTGGGACCATATTGTATAGATCAGTTTGACTGCAGAGTTCTTCCATGTTTTGCCCCATGTTGCAACCTATACAAGGGATCGGAAACTTAACCTTTTAAAAAGAAGCAGCATCTTGTAATCTGGGCCAGCTGATGGTTCAAACTGGATGATAGGCTTAGAATCTAGATAAAATCACCCTGGGCCTATTGCAACCCTATCTCCTCAAGTGATGCTAATACCATTTGGAGCTAATTTGTCTTCCTCACTTGCAAGATGGTTGATAATGACAACCTCCACTTAAAGAATGACAGTGTTAAGAACAGAATCTATTTAAGACTAGAGGAAGATCTACATGCATCACTTATCCCGAGCCCAATTTGGAGTGGTGAATGCTGGGTCAATCCCAGGATAGTTTAAACTGCTGCCACCCCCAACCACTGCAGAGGCCAGAGGAAGTCCTGACAGTCCCCTCCTGTTCTTCTGATAATAGCAGCCTGTAGGAAAGTAGTCTGGAGGGATATTGGCTGGGGCCCCGGAGTGATGAGGGAGAGGGGAAGAAAAGAGTATTGCTCCCTCCCTTCTCTGATTGCTTCGTTGCTTTGACCAACATCACTCCAGGCAATGAATGAGTAGCACAATCTGTGTCACACCTGCTGGCCATCATGACAAGTAGAACAGGAGGGGACAGGAAGTGCCCTTCCCTTGCGTCCAGGGAATAGGGGATGGCCATGTAAACAGTTGTGATCAGTTCTACCTGCTAATATGGGCCTAAAATCAAGATTTGTTCCAGATTCTGGGGCAGAATTCAAAGCAACCCATGACTTTAGTTAATGCAGTCAAGGCTGCATTAATAACATAGGCTCACGTTAACCTGGATCAGCTCCATGTGTTGTTTAGGTCCCATGGAGCCAGGGCCGTAGCTAGGATTTTGATTTGTGAGGGGCTGAGTGAGAGAGGGTCTATCCTAGCAAAACTTTTGTATCATTATCCCAATACCCCCATGCGTATGGGATATATTGAGCATGGTGATCAGATCATGATATGATTAAACATAACAGTTTAAATAATGTACCAGTAAGGCCTTCTCATGGACTATCCTGAGAATGGGGGGGTGCTGAAGCCCCCCCCCCCCCCCCGGCTACATGCCTGCATGGAGCTGATTCAACAGCCCAGTGTATAAGGAAGAGAGATTACACAAGAAAAGCCTTGGCTAGAAGGACTTCCAAAGCCTTCTCATTCAAAAACTGTGACTGAGAGTGGATTTTGCATGATCACAATCACCCTAATTACTATGAGAAAAGGAAATTTAACACTTTAAAATCAAATACTAGAACTTTGCATTATGGGCTGGAGTAAGACATCACCCACTAGGTTTTCCCTTTCAGTTTCAATGTGTCCTTTGGTCTGTGGACAACAAAGAAGCATATTAGCTTACATGTTGTAAAATAAATGTTTGTTTATTCTGTATGTATTATGATGTGTAAAGCTTATCGCTGAAGACTGAAATGAAGAGATAACTAAATTTCCTCTTGCTTTCAGCCCATCCCTGATCTTAAGAAGAAAATCTACCCTAAGTAACCTTCCTGTGTTTAAAAACACTCACTCACTATACTCAATCACTGTGGCTATTCTTCTTTTTTGGGGTATCACATGGCAATGAATGAAAACAACAGAGTAAACAACAGAGTAAACAGATACACTGTGCTGCATACTTAAGACTCAGGCTTGGTTTCTGATTTTCCCAATTTGTGAGACATTTTTATAGTTTTTAAGTAAGAAAACCCCCAAACCATGCCAACTGGTCTTAATCTTTATTGAGCATCAAGAGCAATGGTTCTCAATCTGTGGGTTCCCATGTGTTTTGGCCTTCAACTCCTGGAAATCCTAACAGCTGGTAAACTAGCTGGGCTTTCTGGAAGTTTTAGGCCAAAACACCTGGGGACCCACAGGTTGAGAACCACTGACCTACAGCTTTTCACAGGAATTAGTAACAAACAGAGCAGGGTTAAATAAATTAGTATGAGATTTGTTAGTATATAATATATTTTTAATAGAGGAAGAGTTAATATTAATTTTGCTAACTGTCATTCCATTTTTTTTCAGATTGGTCCACATATCCACACAGTTTCTGTTTCTGTCTGTCTGTCTCTTTTCTCTCTTTCTCTCTCTCTCTCTCTCTCTCTCTCTACGCACACACACACACCCTGTTTAATTAAGGGAGTTGTTACTACTGTTTAATTCCACATTTTTGATTAGATCTTTTATGCTGAAAGTGTTGAAAAGAAAAGGGAGTTATAAAGCTGTAATGGCAACAATGAAAAAGAGGGTAATAAGGTTACATTATTTAAAATCTAAAAGATACACAAGGCTTTCTCAAAATATGTAAACAATGATAAAATTTTAGAGTGAACAGGTAAAGCATATTCAATAATCCAGTAAGAATGAGAAACAAACAATTTTGAAGGACGGGATTCTCTCAACAATAATTAATAAAGTCTAATGCAATAATTAGTAGGTATTTCCATTACAGATCAAGAAGGGGATGTGTGGAAAATCATATAAACTATAAAATACCAAGTAGAAAATAAGGAGGAAGAACTATTGGAATCAGCTAATGGCAAAAGATATAACAAACTGTAAAAACTACTTATTAAGATTATTTGGCAATTGAAGATATTATAGGAAATATAAAAATTACAAGCCCAAGTAGTGAAAGGCTTGTGGGCACAACAAGAACAAATTCAAGCAACAGCACGCTCAACTGCAGAAGAAGTAAAGGAGTGAAATATTAAGAAAATCCTGTATAAAACTGATTGAGTAAACAGGGCACAAGTATAAGATAACAAATGAAATTGCATAAAGATAGTCTGAAATGTAGAGGAACACTAGAAAATAAGTGAAATTCATAACTTATTAGATTTATGCCAGAAATTGTGGCCATTTTTAATATGGACAATTCAGAGGCTTCAGGAGTTAAAACAGCAGTGAGAAAGGAAGGAAAAAGAGATAAATGATCTAATAAACTGTGATATAAAAAGAAACTATTTTTAAAATACCTGGATAAAAGAAAAAAAAACCTTATAATTGACACAAATGAGATATAGGTATTTAATGATGCACATCCTAAAATACTGTCCAGATGATAAGAGTGCTGTTTAACTGCAACATTGAACAGTATAGCCATTAGATATACCTGAAACATTTCCTTTAAATTATATATTCTTGTTAAGAACAATAAAGTAGTGTAGAAATTGTAAAAGAAGTAAATCATTTACTTTTAAGTACTAGAATCTATTATTTGCTTATGAATAGTAACTAGATGATCCTCAGTTTATGTAATTGATTCATTTTACTTCTGGAAGTGCTTATGATTTGCTTATTTTAACTACCAAAACAAATATAATAATATTTCTCATCTTTAAAGACCTAAATTCATTATAGAAGAGAAGTAAGTTATCTACTACATCCATTCTCCCTTCACTTTACAATATAACATTCTTTGGTAAGAGTTCATATAAGGCTATTATGACAAAATCATGTTATAGACTTATAGACATTTTATAACTGATCTTCAAAACATTACTATTTCTTTGCAGGCTCATACTTGATATTCAAGAATTGAACTTTGTTTCATTTCTGTCAGTTTAATAGCTGAAACAAGGTCAACTGAAATACAGATGATAGTAGAAATATATGTTGTGCATATGTTATGTTATGCTTTTATATTATCAGTTAATTGCAATAAACATTGGAGACTGAATAATTAAATACTATTTAAAAACCCTATTTAGATATTTGTTTTGAGAATAACATGACTCCTGAATTACATGGGCACCTTTATGAAAAATTTAAAAGTATTTATGCAAGGTATGCTAATACAAAAAAGAATTAGATGAGATATAATTATTTAAAATCAAGAAAAAGAAGCAATTAAAACTGCAGAACAGTTAGGGGCATTAAGAACAAATTAAGAAAACCTACAACCAGAAAAGCCAAGATTATATTCTAACAGTTTCAAACAACGATAGTTTTAATGAGGGAATAAACTTTTAAAATTATTGGCTGGACTGAAAAACAAAGAAACTAACTCCACCAAAAACACAAAGTAGTGCAAAGTTAACAAGGAATCTCAGAATTGTTTCTGCAATTCCATCAAAAATTATACCCTATGCAGAATCCATATCTATTGTTTCAAGCAAATACTCAAGAAAATTAGGCTTCCAAAGCAGAATCTGTCCCTGACAAATCAAAAGAAGTCTATACAGAAAAGGATTTTAATAGTTTCAGTGTTAAATTATTCAAATATTTTTCCCCTTTATGTTAACTTTTCAACTAGAAATAGTATTTCAAAAAAACAGTAAAAGATGTACCAAATAACACTTGGTATTATTTACACTATTAAGATAGCGTTAATATTGCACTAGTCCATACAGTGTAATAAAGAATGAAAGGGAATAATACAAGAGACAACTATGAATGTATTTGTGCTACAAATGTAGAAAACATGCTTTAGTCACACATTTTCTAGTATTTAAGGTTAGGAATGTTACTAACCTGCACGAGAACAAAGTAGCGCTTTTTCCACCTTTTCCAAACCTTCTGTCCAAGTGCATATAAATACCTGCAAAGCATTAAAACAAATAATCCACTGTTACAAATGTAATAGGATGAATATATCACCACTGAAATTAAATTATTTGCTTATGAATAAACTTTTATTTTATTCTGTTCCAGTTATTCATCCTGAAAACTCATGTGTAATTTATGACAATTACTGTTATTAACAGAATTGTCAATATAGTGCTTTGAACACATATAAGTTAAGTGTATTATGTTACTTTTCTACCTTAAAAACCCATTTAAGATAGGTTGAAGTTTAGAGCTTAATATCATCATATTAGTCTGTTGCTGAAGCAAAATTTGAATTTGAGATGCTTGTGTTCACAGCTCACATTTATGTCACAAGGAAATCCCTGTTGGCTTTCAAGGGTTCTGTGGGAGCCATCTTCTTAAGACTTCGCAACTTATTTACAAGCTAAAGAGGGACAATTTCCTTAACGAAGTTAAAATAAGAATACTATATTTTGTGGAAAATATTGAATGTTTTTAATGAAGTAAAATGATCAATTTTTTCTGTAATTATTAAACAAATATAATGCTATTTATTTTTGAATGGGTTCTTGATTAATGCTAATTGGAAAACTAGTGTCATCCTAAGGTTTACTCAATATGTATTCTTTGAATGTCTGTAAAGGAAGACCGAAAAATCAGTTCTCTTTTTCCTTAAGCCTCTAAAAAGCTTTGACCTTTTGCTATCTGTCAATTCAAAGAATGAATTACTTAAGGACAAAGTAAATCACATTAAGCAAATCATATTTGTTCCCTTCGTTCACTCTTGCACATTGCACAAAGAAGAGTGTGCCTACTCTTGTGCATGCCAATATTACAAACAGATACTAAGAATGCAGTGTTTATAGCAGGAAATTGATGTGATCACTTAAGATAAATTAAAAGCAGGCAGGGCACAGGTAGGACAGCATAACAAACTATCTGTTGTGGAGTAGGAAAAAGGAAAAGAACCATTAATTTTGCTCCATTTTTCTGAGAGGAAACTATAGAACTCTAACCAGCCTTTTTCCAGAGGTATGTCTCTGAGCCCTTTAATGTGCATATTTAGTTAGCCGTCTGGTGGTCCTATCCTAACCGTCAAACAATACCTTTCTTACCTGAGAGGCCACTCAAGTTTGGACTGCACTGTCTCCCTTCACCCCCTCAGAAAAATAATACCCTATGCCAACTTTGACATTAATGTTAATGAAACATTTGATTATGAGTTTAAACTTCTTTCAATTTATGCAAATTGGGTTTTTATAGTTATCCATACCTGTGTATGTAAAATAGCCAGAAAGCTCGTCATAAGAAAATACTTTATTGCCTGCTCTCATTCTTATGGAGTTTTTTAAAATTAATGTGATATCAGGATATATTTAGACATACTCTGAAATTCTTTTGATCATGAAGATATATTTCTTGCCTTGTAAGGAATTTCCTTAAAAAATACATTAGGATCCCCCCTCCAATATGATATGGGGTGGGGGTGTGATGACACTATTGCTATTATCTGGATGGAAACCAGTTTTTCCTATAACATAGTAACCAATAATTCTAGTTAGGAATAGTTTGCATGGATTTTGCTTTGAAAATGTCTTAAATTCAAGGGAATGGTAAAGTATGTTATACTTATTTTGCGCAAGTTACCATTTGCATACAGACTTAGACAAGTTTCATTATTTTTGAATGTACACTTTCTGATTATATATTAATTGTTTGTGTCAAAATAAAAAATAGATTGTGTCAAATAATTAAAAAAATAATGCTCTAGATTCCTTGACAATGTGGATGAAGTTGAAAATTCTGTTTTCTGGTATTTCAGAGAAGGAAAAGGTAATAGAGTAAATTGTGGGATACCACTATTTAAAAATGTTCCATGAATTTTCAGAAGAGGTGTTCAACTATGCATTCGTCAATCTTGCACCTGTCTTCTCCATTTGGAAATACTGATAGGAGCGGCATAGAGTGGTTGTAGTCATGGGCAGTACAGGTTGAGTCCCCCTTATCCAAAATGCTTGGGGTCATATTTTTTAAAATTTTCCAATTCTCTTGTTTTGTTTCTGGAATACCTGCATTTGCATATATGTAGCAAGTGGGTCTAACTACATATCAAACATCCACCATTCACAATCCATTCCTAAGGTACTTATTCTGTCACACACCACCATTGTTTGGGGGAAAGAGAGCATGGCTACTGGAGCTTTCCAATATTCACTGAGCCCTTGCCAGCCATGTATTTTCTTTTCCCCCAACATTTGCTCTTTACAGGTACCTTGTGTAATCCAAACTTCATGGCCCAAATTATTCTCTCCTTCCTTTTCCTCCATCACATTTCGGACAGTTGTGGAGTAAGAGCTCCTTGAGAAAAAAAACTCAGTGGGTGCTGGATGTGTAACTAAGGGCACATCCAGACAGCCCTTTTATTGCGGTAACTCCCACAATGAAGAAGGGGCTGTCCAGATAATGTCCTGGACAATCCCAAATTAATTTGTGGATAGTGGGTTTATTCCGTGCCTTCTTGAATGGTGTGGGATAAACCCACTATTTCCGGTTCTGGACTGCAGAATACTGCAGTCTAGACACCATTCCCACAGTTTTCTGGACTAAATTAGCCAGGAAACTGTGAGAATACTCACCCCCTTCCCACAGCCCCCAAACCCCTTTGAAAAGTAAGGAAAACTTACCCTGCCTCCAGTAGACTGTAGCAGGAGCTCTCACAGCACGTAGAAATGACACACCAGGAGAGCTCTGTCTACTGGAGGCCGGATACGTTTTCCTTACTTTTCATAGGGGTTTGGGGGTTGTGGGGGAGGGGGGGAGAGCTTCCAGATGTTCTTGCGGGTCAGTCCCACGAGAGCATCTGGACACCCACCTCAGGAAGTGTGTGCTTTCTGGGGTGGGTATAGACAGCCCCCCAGGAACATCCACATTTTTAAAACGTGAATGATCCTGGGATAAAGGGCTGTCTGGAACTGCTCTAACTAGCCCCCTTTCCTGAGAGGAAGAAGTGTGTATGTGTGTGTGTGTGTGTGGGGGGGGGGGGTTTACAGTCTTGCAGATTTTGGATTTCCAGAAAAAGGATATTCATCTAGTGCCTGCCGTTTTGGCATGGCCAGTAAGGCGAGAGTAGATGTGTGAACCTCTGGGCAATCAGTAGCTTAAAGTCTATTCCTGAAGAATGTCATTGCACACTTTTTCCATTTGGGATGCACCTACACAATGGAACTAAATCAAAGGAACAGAATCTAAGCCCTTCCTTCAATATTATAATGAACTTTAGCCCAAATCCCAAATAGATGCCTTTTCTATGTATTTCTATCTACCCTTCATATTTTAAATGCTAAACTATATAATCAAACAATAGAAATAGCCAGAACATAACCTCCCCCCCAGGCATGCTTTCATTACTTGCAACTACCGGTTCCTTTTAATGGCCAACTCTGACACTTCTTTTAGAGTAATAATTTAAGGGGGAACAATGGCAATAAATTTACCATTTAATAACAACTTAAATACTAGATCAACATAGTTACCAGAAAGACCATTGCATACTTTCCCCTACTTATATAGAGTTCAATTTTGCAAACTATGAAGTACTGGCTTTCTTGAGAGGGTAGTAGCATAAGACTTAAATGTGCTGTTCTTACTAAGATTAAGTAACAAAGAAATTAATGCTAGTGACATGAAGGCTGGATTTAACAGGAGAGCAAAATCAGTCGCACAGATGCTGTATGGAGCCCAGCTTGGACCCTTCTCAAATTATGCCCCACTAGAGCGTGTCCAATCGAAATTCCTAAGAGCGGCTCTACAGGCTCCCAGATGTGTCCCTAACGCTACCCTGCGATTGGAGACAGGCTTCGTGAAAGTGGAAGCGAGAATATGGACAGCTATTCTCAATTACTGGCTACACCTATGCTTCTCCCCATGTGGTCTTGCCCCCCTCATCACGAGAGACGACTTCCAGCCCACATGGATTAAAACAGTAGCAGCAAAGATCACAACGCTAGGTTTCTCCCAAGGACAATTGCTAAGCATGAGATGGGACCAAACCAAGGATCTCATTAAACAACGGATCCTGGACATAGAGCGCCAATCCGACCTAGCCTGTTCCCCAGCCTTCATTGTTAGTGAAGCCACTAGATACTTCACTGCCCCCATGGCATACCTAACAGACCTGGAGGTGCCCAAACACCAAAGGGCTTTTACCCTGGCAAGATGCCATGCCCTCCCATCGGCTGTATTGGAGGGGAGGTATCAGAAGACCCTGTGGGTCTGGTCATGTGGAAACAACTGAGCACGTGCTTCTTCAATGCATGTTCTACAGAGATCTTAGATCCAATCTCATTGGACCATGGCTTTTAAAGTACCCGGGGCCAGGGCCGTAGCCAGGATTTTGATTCGGGGCTGAGTTTGGTTCGGGGCCGAGACTGGGTGGAAGAGGGTCTACCCTAGCAAACCTTTTGTATTGCTATCCCAATAACCCCATGAATGTGGGATATAATGAGCATGGTGATCAGATCATGATTTAAATGCACGTAACAGTTTAAATCTTTTTGAATAAAATCTCCATAATCATTAAAGGATGTGTAGTACAAGAGAAAACAGCATGTAGTCACTCTTAATTTATTTCCTCCATCAGACACTACACTGAATTGCTGAAATAAAACTTTCACAGTGACAGTAAATGTTCCATGTAGAATTTTTGTGCAATCCACTGTTATGGGTCATAACTGTCTTTTCAGTTCTTCACTGGCACTTTAATTCCAAGCTGTTCCCAAAATTGATAAAACTTTTTAAATACACATTTTTTTATAGCAGAGTGGGAAACGTGGCTCTCCAGATGCTGAATGTCTCTCCTCAGCATTAACTAATGGAGGAGAATGCTGGGAGTTACAGCCCAACAATACCTGGAGGGCTTTGGGATACCTATCCTTTATTAATAGCACAATCTTATACAAACTATTACTCAATTAGGATTGCATCTAGCCAATAGGGTAAATAATGAAGACATTGAAATAGTACACAATTACCCACAATTACCCGTCAGACTGGGGACTTCCCTCAATAAAAATTTAAAAACCCTAATATTTGGAAAGGCAAATATGAAGGAATTAAGACAAGAACCTGAAGTATCAAGATATACCATTACGGATTAAGTATGGACTGTTCATGCCATGCATTTCCTATTTCTATGTATGTTTGTGAAAGCTGAGCAGTGAAGAAAGTGGATAGCAAGATAATCAATACATTTGGGATATGGTGCAGGAGAAGTACTCTGTGGATATTTCAATTACAAAGATAAGAAGCAAAAAGACTAACGTTTATAAATGCAGAAAATATGATTTGGAAGTCACAGTCCCCCATACCTGTTAAACTTTCCTAAGACTACCCAACCACAACCAAATACCTTTTTCACATTCCCAACTTTCCCTCAACTTTCCAATCCCTAATCCATTAGATAGGTTGTATTTTAATTAATGTATATACGAAAATTCATGCAATAAAAATTATTTCAAAAAAGCTCATGCTTTAACAGCATGCTGAGGAGGGCAAAAGAAGTCAATAGCACTGAATAACTGAACATAAACTTAGTATACTCTGGTCAACAAAGTTTTTTCATCGGACATGATTTTGGGTGTCTTAGATAGATTTCTTGGTGCTTATTTCAAATCTATTTTAGTTTTTATATAGCACATCTAGTTTAAGTGATGAAATGAATTGCCTGTCAGCAATATTTGTGATTTTGTTGCAACTTAAATAATGTTAGTTCTCTTTTCAGATTGAATTTGCTCACTACAATTAAACTTATAAGCATGCCTAGAACATGCAAAAGTCACCTCAGCTCCTCCTGCTATGTGTGTGGCATATTTACAACTTTGGGGCAGCGACCTAAAATTACAAAAGGTCTAATGAAAATCTACAAAATGTATTTCGGATGCCCACTTGGTGATCTGGACAAATCATGGGCGCCACACATCATTTGAACATCATGTTTTAGTCATTTACATGATTGGCTTCAATGACAAACAACTTCACTTACATTTGCAATGCCCATGATATGGAGGGAACCCAAGGATAATGACAGTGATTGCTACTTTTACAGTGTTAATACAACTGACTTTTTGGCCAAAACTAGGCAGAAAAATTTGTATCCAATTTTGGATTCGGCCTGCAGACCAGTTTCTTTTGCCTTCATTGGATGGACTAGAGACGGTTGAAGATGAATATGATGACTTTGCTTGCACTAGTAATCAGGATCCTACAGACTTTAGACTTATATGCCTGATTCTGCAACAGTACCAGCATTTACCCAAGAAGAGCTGAATGATTTGATTAGAGATTTATCCCTTTCAAAGGAAAAGCAGAGCTTTTGGCATCAAGGCTTAAACAGGAACACCTGTCTGGAGCAGGTATAAAAGTGTATCACTATTGAAAACATAACTGTGACTTAGCTAAGTATTTTATTGTTGATGGTCCATTGTGTTATTGCAATATCAATGGGCTCTTTGAAACTTTATCACAATCATACACAGTATCTGACTGGCATCTGTTTATTGACTCTTCAGAGTGAAGTTTGAAAGCTGGGTTGTTACATAATGGAAATCAAAAGCCGAGCATACTGGTTGCTCATTCTGTTAATTTAAGTGAAATGCATGACAGCATGAAAATGCTGATTGAAGTAGTTAATTACAAAATACATCAGTGGTGAATCTGTGGTGATTTAATAGTCATTGGAATGCTGATGGGCATGCAAGCAGGGTTCACACAATTATGTTGTTTACTGTGCTTGTGGGATAGATGTGCTGTTGCAGAACATTGTGTCCAAGGTGATTGGCAGCAAAGAAGTGGATAAGATCCAGAAAGGCACAGTGTCCAATACATTCATTTGGTTGACCCTTGAAAAACATTCTTGCCACCTCTCCACATTAAGCTTGGGCTAGTGAAGAACTTTGTGAAAGCAATGGGGAAAGCTAATTCTGCAGGATTTCAGTGCTGTATTTGGTAAACAAATATCCAAAGATCAGTGCAGGGAAATTGAAGGAGGGAATCTTCATTGAGCCCCAAATTTGGGACACAAATTTCAAAGAGTCTCTCAACAGTGATGAAAAAGAAGCTTAGCAGGCTTTCACATGGGTTTTCAAAACTTTCTGAGCAATCACAAATCTTCCACCTATGAAGCTGGCATTCAAAAGCTGCTTGTGATTGTTTCATTGCCTGAGATTTCAGAGAACAGTGATCAAGGTTCTGCAGACCAATAGGGGACTGGAAATTGGTATTTTGGGCAGGAGAGTGTTGATAGTCATGATGAAGTTCAGGCTTTTGGGCCTGCATTAGATGTTCCATTATAGGCAGAGAAAGAGGCTGAGAGGCCAGAGGTAGTTTTCCCCCCGAAAGAATCAAGGTCAGAATGTGAAAAGAATGTGCTAATTGGGGATGCAGAAAAGGAGGTCTCATTCGAGATAGATAGAAGAGGTCAAATCGGTCAACATAGACAGATGGTTCAGGGGAGATGTCGCTCCATCGGATTACTAGACAAGAAGAACCCTCCCAAATCTTCCCAAGGGAAAAGGCATAGCTTTTTGAGTATATAAGAGGGGTGAATTAGGCTAATTCCTCAGAGGAATCAATGTTTGGTTTATGGCAGCAATTCCTATCTTGTGTTCAAGTTTCATGGGCCTTGGATTTCATGTTTTTACATTTATGTGTTGTTCCTAGATTGGATTGGGATCACAAACTCTTGTAACTCTTGGATCTTTGTCATGGTTTTTATGAACTTTGTGTGCCAAGTCTTCAGTCGCAGTTTGCCTGAGCTTGGTGTTTGGATTCCTGTTTTTCAAGTTTAAGTGATTTTTACTATGGACAATATCTTGTACTACTTTTGATAATTTTTATCCTTTTGCTGAAGCTACATTTATTCTTCAATAAACTGCTTTGCTTATATAGTGGACTCTGGAGTGTGAGATTGGTTCAAAAGTGCCTTCTCAGGCCTGGTGTGTGACAATGCCTTCCAGAAAACAGGATATATGTCCTTGAAACTGCATGTCTTAGATTTGCACCTCAATTTACTTTCCAAAAATCTTGGAGCAGTGAGAGATGAGCAAGGCGACTGATTCCACCAAGGCATCCAACTAATGGAAAAATGCTATCAAGGTTTCTGGAACGAAAGCATGATGGTAAATTACTGTTGGAGTTTGGATTGTGATGAGTCACATAAAAAGCTCAAATGAAAATCATATTCAGAACGATTTTGATGGTTCATTTTTGCAGTAGTGGTCTAACCGTCTATAAGTTTATTAAATTGGTGATATTGGAGGGGGTTAAAGAGAGGAGATGCTCCAAGTGCCCGTATGTTAGCAATAATCTGCCCAGAGACAGCAGAACAGAGAAGGAGCCATACAAAGGGAATCAAACTGAGCCTGTGCAGGAATGCAAGAAATAAAGAAACACTGTATCTCCAAGAATAAAGCGTGGACAGTCCGTGTTACATTATGATAGGCTGCAATTTTAGCTGCGACATAACTTTTAACCAATAATAAGATTTTGGGCAACCATAAGTTGAACCCTGATGCTTGTATAAATATGTGCCTCACAAGGGGGAGGGGCCGCTCCCTTGAAGCACCATGTTGTGCAGGGACGGACCGCAGCTGTGAAAACAAAGTAAACTGAGCTTTCTGAGAAATCCTGTTGTCTGTCTTCTCCTTCTACTGCGTCTGCACGAGCAGCCTGCCTTGTGGGAGTATGGTAATCTGCTACATTTCTGGTGACCCCGACGTGATCTGATTTATGAGACAGACCGTGAAGCGGAGACAGATCCTGTTGGCAGGACGGCCTCAACTCGTCGGCGAGAACTGGAGGTGAACACCGTGAGTCGAGGGGCCCTAACAAAGACCGATTGCGGCCTTCACCTCTTTGTCAGCGCCGAACGACCCTGAGTGCCGCAACAGATTTGGGTTGCCAGAAAAGCCAGTTCGGAGGATTGCGCAAAGGAAAGTCCGGGGGCGCAGGGGTTCCTGACGTCTATAGAAATCCGGCGAGTATAGTGTTTGAAGTGAAGAAACACTAGGGAACACACATTTGGGAAACACTAAGTACCCCAAATGGGAGGGAAAGGCTCAAAGGGGATGCCCTTGTAATGGCCACACATAACCCGACTGGGTAGGGAGGGTAAAGGGGAGGAGTTGCCCCCTTTGACCCAAGTTTAATTGCATAGAAGTTCAAGAAGGGGTGACCCGACTTGAAATTACAGAGCTGCTGTGAAATTGCCCATCTAGTCTCTGAGTTATGTGCACAAAAAGATATGGTTACCGGTAGAGCCAAAAAAAAAAGAAAAGGTAGGGGAAAGATCCCAAATTCCCCGAAAGAGCCGACTCTGAGGCTGTCCCAAAGAGTCGGATGATGCCCCTTAGTAAAAAGAACAAAACAAAACTCCCTTGTCTCTAAAAATTCAAACGGCTTGAGACAAGGAGGAGGGGGGCAGCTGTGTATGTCTGTGTTGCAACAACTCCAGAGAGACAGACAGAGAGAGAGAGTGTGTGTGTGTGAATAATCTTGGAAAATGAAAGAGTGTAAACCTTTTTTCGGTCTGATTAATCCAAAGCAAGAGAGTGGGGGGGGGGGGAAAGGAGTGCTGTTATGTTTAATGAGTGTGTCTGTATTAGTTTAAAGAAGGAAAGTTTGAAAGAAAGAAACTCATTCTGTGCAAAAGAAGGAATGCGTTTGTGCTGATAAGAAAAGCTGGCGACACGCCCAGAAGAAAGGCAGCCGGGCTTCTTGACCTTGTGCAGAATGTCTAAAACTGAGTTTAAAAGATTCAATTAATGAAATGCCTTATATTCATGTTAAATATTTATGGGTACAAAATGAAATGCATTCATAGGAATGATATATATCTCTGTGTTCCTTAAACTGTAGGGGTGTGCAAAATGGAAATATATTTTTAAAAATGTATAAAAAGCTGATGTTTTCAATTGTTTAAATCTTGTGATGTTTATGGTTGTGTGTGTGTGGGGAAGGTTTGTGTGTCCCTGGAGTAATCAGAAAGACCGAAGATGCATAGCTATGGCGTGTCTGCTTAACAGCCGCGGAAAGATGGCGCACACACAGTTTCCTTATCTATAAAGAATGCTTTCTTGCATACCAGTGGGGGGTGACTGAACTGTCCAGTTTAACGTTCAACAAAGATGATTCGTCAAGACTGTTTCGTGATACTCTCTGTGTAGTTTAACTCAATCAATGCTGGAACAGGGTTTCTCTAAGCTTATAGTAACACAGAATAACTTTTCCAGAAATATTTAAAATCTCAACATTGCATTTACTAAGTCACTACTGAGGATGTGTGAGAAAATGTTTAGACCATGAATATTTGTTGATTTATGCAGAAATCCTAATTCACTCTGTGTCTATGTGAAAAATGAATCTTGCTTATAAATATGTGAGATTTTGCCCACTTGAGCTATGGCTCTGAGCCAGGGCCTGAGTACAGTATGTACAGAGATAAAACAGCCAGCAAGGATGAGGCTATCTATTGTTTTCAAGGAGAAAAAAAGAGAATAATTATCTGTGCCAAATGTTGGAATGTGAGAAAGAACACTGTGGGCTTGCCAAATGTTGGAATGTTCCTAAAGCATTCTCTCCTGACATTTAGCCTGGAACTGTGTAAAAATTATTTTACAGCAACCTTTTGAAATGAAAAATGACATTTTGAAAAATATCTTATGTGGACAACCCTAGACATGATTTTTAGTGTGAATTATATTCTTCATAGTTGTTTTCAAACACAGGACAAGACAATTTTGGATACTGAATGATACTTTGACTGAAAAGAGATTATTTTTGAACGGGACAGTAAAAACAGATAAAGTCCAAGGGGTTTTCTTTTTGCCAGATTTAAGGGACTGTTTTGTTACATGGAAAAAGCAAGTTGCAGATAAAGTGATTAAACTGAAAGTGTTGGTATAAAATGACATTGGAGGAATTGATAAAGAGGCAATAGCAGGAGAGCCCCTGCTGGAAGCGGAGCCAGGTAATGTGCCCACTGTACACATCAGTGGCATCTAGTGTATACCTGGAGAAGTATAAGCAGCAAAATGAGATGGCTGCTATTGGAGGAAGTTGAATGGAATATGATTTCATGCATTGATGGAAACAGATATGTCAGAAAGATGGTTGCAGCAGAAACATGTGAGATAAATTGTGGAGAGGAACCTTGGTGGAGATAAACCGTGGAGATTGTTATATGGATGTGGAGAAAAACCATGGAGGTTGTTCTAAAAAGGTGAAAATTGGCTGGAAGTGAGAGATTGTGAAAGCAAAGGGATGTGATGGAATATTGATGGAAATCGGTGAAGGATTCTACGGCTGGGTAATTAGCCTCCCCCTCTCCCCCTTCTCTCTTCACTATCTTTGCTTTTTAGGTCTCAAGCCTGGAAATTATGTGGAACCCTGCTTATAAATTGATATCCAATCACAGCCAGCTGAAAAGCTTAATGAGAATACAATCACAGGAGCTAAGCCTGGCTAGATGAGTGAAAGACGTGGGAAAATATGAGAACTGGCTGGACGAGTGAAAGGCTTGGAAAATAATGAGAACTTTATTTTACAGACTTTCTTACACAGGACTGACCTTAGAGACTACAGATTGCAGAATATAGATATTTTCCTCATTTTACCTGGAATTTAATAGACTTATTTCTTCAATCAAGGGTGACTGAGATTGTTTTCTTATGCCAGAGATCAAAAGAGATAAAAGTTGGACATATGAATGGATGTGTGCCTAAAATAACCAAGGCCGGACTTGCTTGGGATTGTACTGAAGACTATATCCTTTTCAAGTTAAATGATTTCTGTCGTTGAATTGTTAAAGTGATCATTACCACCATTTAGCCTTGATTGTTAGTTTGACAAGAGATTAATTTGTTTGTGCCATTTTAGTCAAGTGTTCAGAATCGTGTTTTAAAAAGGAGATGAAGATGATGTCCTTCACAGCTTGATGCCACATCCCATTACAACGGAATGAGAGAGAGATACCATCTACCAATTGGTAAAAATTCAATTGCAAAAAGATTGCAAGCTCAGGACTGTGGATATGTTGATGGGCCAGGTATTGTTCATCAGAGAATCCATTCCCTAGGGGTGACTTGGAATAGGACATTGAAAGAAACTTTAGCGAAAATGTGTCAAGAAACGGATTTAAATTGTTTCCAAGTGATTTCCATTTGTTTAAAATGGTGTGCTGTGTTTCCCTGTTACTGTTCTGTATTTCTGTCTCCTCAGGCGATATCATGTGGTTTAAAAACAAAAGAAAAAAAACCAAATGGAGACTTGGCCCATTGAGAAAAGGGCAGTGTGATGTGATGTTTTCCTGACCACCCCAAGTGAGGAGATTAAGGCCTTGGAACCGTTATATTTAAATCCAAAGAGATACTATTGGAAATAAGCCACTGAATAGCAGATATATTATTACTCAGGTAGACGATGACCAGAAGGACCCACTGAAGATATGCCTGACCAAAGTTCCGGCAGGCGCGCCGAAAGGAGGTCCAAAGGACGACCTTGAAGAGGAAAGGAGTGTCAGTGTTGTGGGGGGCCACTCTCCTGGGGACAGGCTGATCGAAAGCCACCCCGAAGAGGAGGATAGACTTCCGAGAGTCACCCAAAGATATGAACTTGGGACTTGGGAGTGTCAGTTTTTGGGTTTTTCTGTGTATTGTATAGTTTTGTTTGTTTTGGCTCTGCTGGGGGTGTAAGAAGATCCAATTACATTTTGTTTCAAAAGTTACACGCATTGCACAGATCACCATATGCAAAGGCCACAACTTCAGTTATGTCAAGACTCAGAATCTGTCTGACATGGAATAGAGAGAGCTGTATCCTAACTATCCTATGTTTGAGATAAAATGCAACGATATTAGTGACACCATCGGTTCAGGTTGGCAGATAAAGAGACCCTAACTTGGGGTTCTTTTTTGTCAAATGGGCTAATAGCTATCATCCTGGGAGGTATCAGTGTGTTGGTGTGGGCTTTCTAACCCTACCAGTGTGAATCATCAAAGGAACCCAACCCAGAGAGAGGCAGAAGAGGGGGGGTTCCAGCCAGAGAAAATGGGTGCTGGGTGTGATGAGACAGTGATCATTGAGGATCAACTGTCTGACACCAAAAGCCCAAAGTGTAGGAGCCGGAGCCACCACTGAGATCCTGTCTTTAGGGTCATACCCAGGAATAATAGCCCAGGACAATCAAAAGAGCATTGTGAGACTCATCTGTCCCCTAGAAAATCTATCAGTGCCAATGGGAAAATAGTTAGAGCATTGCAAACTGAAGCTGAAGAGTTAAGTCAAATGGAGATACAGCAGAAAATGGCCTTAGATTACCTTTTGACAACAAAGGGAGGATTTTGTGCAATGATCAAAAGACAACTGCTAAATACAATTTCATAATTTGAACCAAACAATAGAAGATGACCTAGAAAAGCTACAGGTCATGAGTCAACATAACTTTAACGAACCATCTCAGTTTTCATGGCTAACTTCATGATTGCCAAATGCGGCCTGGTTGAAAGAGTTGATGATCGAGGGCTTCATTATGTTTGTGATAATTGTTCTTGTTTTATTGATAACACCATGTCTTGTTCTCTTGATTAGGAGGACAGAATGAGCCAGATTGGTATGATTATTGCTGGAGATCTTACAATAAGATATGATGATGTATAATTGTAGTTGCAAGTTCTCAGGTATCACTAGCAACAAAAAAACAGTAGGGAATGGAGGGGGTTAAAGAGAGGAGATGCTCCAAGTGCCCATATGTTAGCAATAATCTGCCCAGAGACAGCAGAACAGAGAAGGAGCCATACAAAGGGAATCAAACTGAGCCTGTGCAGGAATGCAAGAGATAAAGAAACACTGTATCTCCAAGAATAAAGCGTGGACAGTCCGTGTTACATTATGATAGGCTGCAATTTTAGCTGCGACATAACTTTTAACCAATAATAAGATTTTGGGCAACCATAAGTTGAACCCTGATGCTTGTATAAATATGTGCCTCACAAGGGGGAGGGGCCGCTCCCTTGAAGCACCATGTTGTGCAGGGACGGATCGTAGCTGTGAAAACAAAGTAAACTGAGCTTTCTGAGAAATCCTGTTATCTGTCTTCTCCTTCTACTGCGTCTGCACGAGCAGCCTGCCTTGTGGGAGTATGGTAATCTGCTACATTTCATGTTCATTATATCAGTGAACTAAACAATATAGATGAACTTTAATATCTGTGTTCCTTGCACATCTCTGAAAAATACATAAAATCTATTGAATCTAAGAAATGGTCATATTTCATAATCCAGACATGCTACCACAAAACTGAATACATATTCACTTTTAGCATGAAAAGTTGATCTATTAAAATGTGTTTTCATTTATGATGAGAAAAGAAAGTTTTATTTTGTTATCCTGTGAATTATTTATACAAACCTGAATCACTTCATTATTCTGACAGGGATGATAAAAGACAGCTTTATTAGAACTAGTTTATAGTTTATAAAACTAAACTAGTTTAGTCAGTTTAATTCCACATTGTTCTTTTAATATATATATATATATATATATAGAGAGAGAGAGAGAGAGAGAGAGAGAGAGAGAGAGAGAGAGAGAGAACAAGCCATCTGCATCTCAAATATAAATCTACTTTTCACAAGCTTTTATTTATCACAATGGGAGAAAACATGGAAAAGGGGCTAAAATCAATACATATATCAGCTTACTGCAGGAAAGGGCTTTTCTTAAAAAGAAGCTCCTGTCAAGGTTGAAAGAGCAATTAATGCAGTCTCAAAATCTGGGCCATTCTGATAGAGTTCGGTTAACATGTGGCAGAAGTAATCATCCACTTGTGAAAATGATTTTCAGTTCATTCTCAAACACCTTTCAGACACTCATGATCCCATTTAACTGACAACAATACAGGCTATCTGTGGGCATCATTGCATTCAATGTGAGAACCAATAGGGACCAAATGCCCACAGGCACTTTCAGTCATCAAGGCATGTTCTGTGTTGCCTAGCATAAAAGGAATCCTTCCTTGTACTGCATTCCTTCTTTTATTGAACTCCCACAAGACTAAGCCATTTCTTTATCCACCCCCCCCCCCCACTTCTTTTTTGTTGTCTGTTGAGGATGAGAGACACAACAGATTCAAGACAACAATATGGCCTGGGTCATCAGGAGCCTTGTAGTAAACATTCTCAGATTGATTTTAGTACTTTCCTGTGCTCTTGAGAAAGAGGACTAAACACATCTTCACTACAAATAGAGGAGGCGGGGGAGAACACCACACACAGCCCAAACAGCTGTTGCAATTATATCTGCTAAGGACAAATATCTTGAGGAGTGTCAAGAAAGCTAAAGAATAATGGGGAACATTTCTATTTGCTACATTGAATAAGATACTCATGAATTGGAATATTGGTAAAAAGCTCAGCTACTTCCTTGAAAATTTTTCCATTTCCCTTCTGTTCCTTGACATTTTCCGATTAACATAGGTGGGGGAAAAAAGATGAAGATCTCTGTGCCTATTTTCACTGAACCAAGGGCCCCAGTTCACTACCAAACACAAAGTTTGGAATTTCCTAGATCTCATAGACTATTGTGCCATTATTTATGCGAGAATAAACACCTCTATCCAATAAAGAGGAATTGAATCAATATAAATATGGGACACACTTTAGATTGTTGCTGCGGTGTGTTTATATTGTCACTGCGGTGTACATAAGGCTGATGTTCCACTAGAGATCTAACAATCACCTTTTACATTGAGTTCTAAACCTTTTCAAAAGTTAAGCCGACATCAGATAGATAATTATAGACAGTTACTACATACTTCCCCAAATTGTGATTTTCAGTTCATTTATAAAACTTAGATTAATAAGTTGATTGTATATTTAGGCCTATTCAAATGGTGGTTGAAAGCCAACAATCTAGCATACATATATTATTTATATTTGGTGTAGGTTAGCAGTGTGAAAAGGATAATTCATTGATTTTTGTGTGTGAAAATAAAAGCCTTTTGTGGCCTAAAACACCATGGGGAGATCATAAACATGGCAACCCTCACACAAACATTCAGAGTTTTCAAAACGTTTAAAAAAGCATTTTAGAAATCCAAAGATATCTACACCAGGAGTACAGATTGTGCACAATTGTGGTTAAAATGGAATGGCTTATTTGTACCACCTTTGGGTTTCCCAGCTATCCACCTAGGACCTTGTGCTTGTTATGTGTTTTCAAGTTGACTCAGAGTAACAGTGATCCTATTGTAAGATTTTCTTGGCAGCATTTGTTTAAGGGTACCCTGCCATTGCCTTCCTCTGAGACTGAGCATGTGACTTGCCCAAGGTCATGCAGGAGTTTCCGTGACTAAGTGAATATTCTTGGTCTCCTAGAATCCTAGTTGAACACTGAAACCACTACTTCCAGGACCTCCCATATTCAAATACTGGGACGCAAATCATATGGATGGTTCCTGAGTTTTCAGTGGACCACAGATGGTAGTTGGGATCTACTTGTGTAAGCAAACAAACCAGGTAAACTCTCTACTGAGTAGAGTTACTTTATTCCCAGATATGCTTGAAATTGTTATGTCACGTCACCTAAGTTGCTTCAAATTCAAAGCACTGTGGATATATTTTGCACATGCTATCTAATAATTGTATATGGGAAAGAGTGCATCATAGGACAAAATAAACTCAGAAGCAGAAATCTTATTATTGACCAATAGTAACTTGTTAACTCAGCATTAATGTGGATTGCATTGATTCAGGGAACACACTCTTGTTGAGACCAACAATAAGATTAAGGCTAACATGGACAGCATTCTTTTAAAAACACTTATGTAAAATCGTAGGGTTTGGGGATTTTTGGAGATAGATATGACTGAAAGATTATAGGCCAAATAATGAGTGCCAACTCTGTTTCTGCAATACACTCACATGCTATATGCATATAGGTTTCTGTTATAAGCAAAGGACATTTCTACAAGGAGGAGGAGAAGACAGAATAAGAACATATGATGCAATATGTGGCGGGAGTGTCCAGTAAGATTTTTATAGTTACCTGAAAATGTCTACTTTTAAATCATGTCTATTCGTGGTCTCTGGAGTCAAATTACACTTCACTGCACTAATAGTATCAGTTCATTTGAGAACCTGACTGCAAACAATGAAAGTTCATGCTAAAACAAATCTGCTAGTTTAAAAGTGCCACAAGACTTCCTAAGATACCACAATACTTTTTCTTCATTTTCATATTTCTATACTGAAATAGACTAGTGTGGATATCGCTTTCTTCTATGATAGAAATCCCACAAGTAATGCCATTTTATCAGTGTTTACTCATGACTTAATGATTGATTAGATAGGTTTACTCCAGTATTTCAAGAATGCAGCCATAGTGTCAGTGTAGAAAGCAATGAGATCCATGGCAACTAAATACCACATACGTCTGATTCAAAATGACACAGAGCAAAGTTGCTTAATACAGGATCGGACACTCCTCCAATTTAGTGACACTCTAGATAGCTGCAGCAGAACTGGTTGCATCCCCTCAACAGCCATCCCATGCTGCCCAGCTCAGGTCCATCCTCTTTAAAGATTTTAGCAGGGATGCCACCAGGTCTGCTGGCTTTGTTATTTTTAGTTAGTTGATGGCATTGCTGACTTCCTTCAAACTAGGCAGTGCTGCAAGCTCATCCCTGGTTTGTTTTTGCGGGATTTGTGAAGTAACCTCTTTAGTCAAGTTAGAGCTGCTGTTCAGGGCATTATGGTAGTGCTATTTCCAAATGTAGTGCAATTGATTATTTGTCCTTTAGAAGTTTGGTTCCATCTGCTGAGCGTAGGAGGTGTATGCTACAAAACTTCATTTTTGTGACTGCCATAACCTATGTTGAATTGGTTGAGTCTCAATGAGATACTCATCAAAAAAGTATAGCAAACTGAACTGCAGGATGTTCAGCAACAACAACATTTTTGCAGTTTAATAAATTATTTCCATGTTTCTGTGATAGAACCACTTAGGAAATGACATTTATAACCGAGGAACAGAAACCCTGTTACATAGTATAATCAATCAAGCATATTTTTCCCCAAAAGGGGAAAACCCCAAAAGAAAACAAAAATCAATTTCAAAACTCTTCAACCTTTAATAACAGCTCTCTTCTATTTTAACAAGATATTATATTGTGCTTCCTTTTTTCATGTACCCATTGCTGTTCCATCTATCTTGACCAATGTCCCTGAACAAACGTAAAAACACAGTGAATTGTCATTATATTCTGAAGAAATAATAAACTGTCTGTGCTCAGCCCTGCTCTCCAATATATTTGAAAGGATTCTGGATGGTTTCCCCTGCATAGACAAATTTGTGAGATGGTGGTGATTTGAGGTGATTTGAGTGGAGAAAAATTACTACATAAGGTACTGCAAGCATCTTTTTACAAATATTTCATCACAAAAAATTACAAATATTACATTCTACTACATATAACTTCCTGCAAACATTATTTAGGATCAGTCTGAACTTCTGAGGTAGAAATGTAGAGTTAGGATTAGATCTGTGCCAGCAGGAGAAAACTCACCATCCATTAAAACATTGTTTTTCATTGTTGTGTGCCTTCAAGTCCTTTCCAAATTATGGTGACCCTAAGGTGAACCTATCACAGGGTTTTCTTGGCAAGTTTTATTCAGAGGGGATTTTGCCTTTGCTTTCCTCTGAGATTGAGAGAACGTGATTTGTTCAAGGTCACCCAGTAGGTTTCCATGGCAGACTTGGGATCCAAATCCTGGTCCCCAGAGTCGTAGTCCAATGCTCAAATCACTAAACTACAATGGCTCTTCTTTAAAATGTATCCAATACATTTTGCAGTCCTTCCTATGATTAATGGGATGCAGGAGTTAGAAAACTGGGATTGCAGTCAGAGAGATACAGAAGGCACATATTGATAGGAAAGCGAAACCATGGTCTGAATTGTGCTTTACTTTCATTCAGAATATTTTAATGCACTATGAAGGAAGTACAATTTCCATTCTTATATTTTTAAAGTTAAGTTAAAACTGGTTTCTAATGTTATGTATTATTTATTATTTATTTATTAAGTTCAACTTGGTATACCGCTCTCTTTGGAGCCCAGAGCGGTTTACAAGAGTGACAAAATAAAACATAAAACACATTAAACACATTAAAACACATTAAAATACATTAAACAATTTCAATCCCCCGACTAAAAACAAATTGCAGACCAAGCTGCAGTACAGTGGCAAGCTAGCAGCAGGACAGCGGGTACGATAGACGGCAATCGGCTATGGGCCGAATGCCTTTCTAAACAGCCACGTTTTTACTGCTCTGCGGAACGGCAGAAGGGCCCGAGTGGCCCGTATCTCTTCAGGAAGGCTGTTCCACAGAGTCGGTGCCACTACGGTGAACGCCCTCTGGCGGGTAGTGTCCCACCCTAATACTGGGCACATCCAATAGATTGAGCCCCTCTGAGCGCAGTGATCTCCTGGGCACATAAGGGGTAAGCCGCTCCTTCAGGTACACTGGCCCCAAACCATATAAGGCCTTGAAAGTTAGAACTAACACCTTGAAGATGACCCGGAATTCAATTGGAAGCCAGTGCAGCTCGCGCAAGAGTGGAGTCACGTGATCAGATCTTAATGCTCCTGAGAGCAGGCGGGCTGCAGCGTTCTGCACCAGCTTAAGTTTCCGGATCGCCGACAAGGGTAGGCCAATGTACAGCGCATTACAGTAATCGAGCCTCGAGATGACCGTGGCTTGGATCACCGTGGCCAGGTCGCAGCGGGAGAGGTAAGGAGCCAGATGTTTTGCCAGACGCAGATGGAAGAAGGCTGTCTTGCAGGCGCAGACAATCTGCGCCTCCATCGACAGCTGGGTGTCCAGCCGGACCCCCAAACTTTTGACAGATGGTTGCGGACAGAGGGCCGCACCGTCGAACGTCGGCAGCTGGGTCTCTACCCCCTCCGGGTGGCCTAGCCACAAGATATCCGTCTTTGCCGGGTTCACCTTCAACTTACTGGCTTGCAGCCATCCAGTAATGGCTTCAAGGCAGAGATGGAAATTATCGGGTACAGAGATCACCCCGGGGTCCATCCTCAGAATGAGCTGGGTATCATCAGCGTACTGATGACACTCCAGCCCAAAACTCCACACCAATTGGGCGAGTGGTCGCATATAGATGTTAAATAACAGCGGGGAGAGAATGGCCCCCTGAGGGACTCCACAAAGTAAAGGGGAGCCCTTGGAGACCACCCCTCCCCACTTCACTCGCTGCAGGCGGTTTTGGAGGAAGGAGGACAGCCAGTTGAGGGCTGTCCCCCTTACCCCCGCTACCGCCAGGCGGTGTGTCAAAAGTTGGTAATCGACAAAATCTGTGAAACAATGTCATGTTCTGAATCATATGGATCACACAAACATCAGTTCAGGAAAGGCTAGACCATGAAGACCTTAAGCAGACAACTGTAACCCTAACAATAAGATTCCTTTCAGTTTTAATACTTTATACTCTCCTTTTAATATACAAGATGGGGAAGGCTGGGAAATCACAAACACAAAATATGGCTTAAAGGTATTTCCATTTGTATTAAGCACTGACCATATTTTGAGCATTTTTGTGCCTCTGATGCCTTGATCTGAACCATATTGATAGTCCGAACTACAGTCAACCCATTGTATGGATATGACTTACACAAAAGTGTTGACTCACCAATTCAAAAATCCAATTACTAGATCCTTGCTGGCTCTTAATACTAATATTGTGTGCACTGTTATGCCAATTTATGTCACTAAATCTTGAGGATACATTGAATTGCTACTCCCTCTTAGAACAAACCCATTGGGAACTTATTGAAACAGCACTTGTGTGAACCTTGTTGATTCAACTGGTCTGTTCTACGTGAGCATTAAAAATAAAGTTATTAACTCCTGCCCTTCCTCTAAGGAAGGCTATTCAACAAATGTATTTATCCCTCAATATTATCCTCGCAATAACCCACAATGTAGGTAGGAGGGAAGGCAGAGGATATACACAAGCTGGCGCAAGTGCACTTAACTGCTAAACAGAGGTCTGAATGTTGATGCATCCAACTAGCTCCATCCTCTATGTGCTACTTTAACTTTCTAGCCACCAAAAACAATGATTCTCACATCATTTCATGGTGACAGGTATGAAACAATGTAGTGCTTTATGCACTACATTTATGCACCAAGATATATAGGATGTCACAATAAGTCATGATGAGGTTTCTATTCATTCATAATCAAATTTTTACAAAATAAGTTAATTCTACAAAAATATTGCTGGGAATTTGAAACTAATCAATGAACAAAGGCATTTTAAATCAATGCACACTAGTTGCTTAATTACAAATATATAATGGCAGTTTAATACAAGACTTGGCAAATTCATTACCACATCTCAAAGAGAGAAAACCTAAGCTTCACAGGCATACAACCCAACACAGAGGAATGCTGCTATGCCTTCAAAACTACCACACATGGCTAAATAACAACAATGTTTACTTTTATCCAGCCTCTTTCTCATTTCTTTACTTTTTTTACATTCATCCATTTCAAACAAGTGATGAAGAAGAATGAAGACCTAAATCAAATTGCTCGTCTTTGTTATAGTGTGGTGAAAGAACAGTTTGGTGAGCCAGAACCTGACTGGTGACCGTCACCAAGAGAACCTTTTAATTGGCCGGCCCAAGAATATGGAATGACCTGCCAGAAGACTTCTGACAGCTAAATCAGCTGTCAGAATTTAAATTACAAAGGAAGACCTATCTCTTCTGCAGGTCTTAATGTTTAATCATGAATTTTAAATTTACATTCAATGACTACTGTATTTTAATCTTTGTTTTATGTATTTTTATATGTGTATTTTATAGAAATGTGTTTTAATATATGCATTTTTCAAAAGTATTTTATGATGAAGTGTTTTAACTGTGTTGTGCTCCACTTTGAGCTGTGAGAAGAATAATAAATAAGAAGCATGGACCCCCTTTACTTTCTCCACCATGGTGTTACTTCTGGTCTTTTTGAATTCTTGAGTGGGGAAATAGCAGGGGTCAGGGGCAACTGGCCCTATGATGCAGCACCGGTGGTTTTCCCTCTCTGCAAAATAACACTCAATTTATCTCTGGATCATATCAAAATCCTCAATTTTATCCCTAAAACCTTTCTTCAATTTATATATGATATTAACCTGTACATGGGTATGTTAGTAAGTCCGGGCCAACATCTGAAGTGACATAGTGAACTCGGATTTTAAAATGTCAAACACATCTTAGAATAGTTCCAAACTGTGTGTGATTGCAAGAAAGCCCTATATTCCTTAGTGAATGGGCAGGACCCCAATGTTTCCATTGTGTGGAAATTTGTTAGGCCGCATGGCGTAACTAATTAAGCAAAATGGGTCTTTCCATGGTTCATATTTTCCAAGGGGAGATAAGAAATGCTGTGTATGGACGAAGATATCTAAAGGGGGATCATTCCCACACAAGACCTTGGCTTTCCCCCATCAAAGAAAAAAAAATTAAACATAATTAATTACAAGTATAATAAATGATACAAGAGCAAAAACAGCAAAAACAGTCTGTGCAGAAAGCTCAAGCTCAAGAAGAAGATATTTTATATCAATCACTCTGCCTAATTTCTAAAACTATAGATTTATTAGTTTTTCATTTGTAACACAGTTTGTATGCTATATTAATCTATACATTCTAGATTAATAAACCATGCTATGTATGAGTGTGGATGGAAGATATACTTCCATTTATTTTCCTTCTTGATTAGAAGTGGTGTCATGACATGTTGAGACATCTCAAGACATCCCAGGGGGGCGAGAGATGGTTAGTCATTTGAAGATTTTTTTCTCTCATTCGTTTATCTTTTTTTGCGTGCAAAGGTCAACCAGCAACTTTCTATGGCTGAGTAGCAATTTTATGGAGAACAGGAAGGAAGAGTACAGCTGCCTGATGTCATCTAATGGGAGCACTAAATTCATCCTCTTTTTTTCTATGACAACAACAACAACACCACAATTTATCAATTAGCCAAAAGCCATATCAAATACACACAGAGTACAGTCACAACACAATAATTCTAAAAACAATCTGAGGAGAATTCTAGACCATTACATCAGTTAGACCCCCTTTTTGCCCAGCAGGAGGGAATCTAAGGTAGGTGATAACAATTCACAGGTCCTCATCTCCAACACAATTAATTCCAATTGCATCTATGTAATCAGATCTTAGTTTCATAGCTTTACAGAGAAAACGTGCAGTAGCATCTGTTATCAGCTTGTTGGAGCCGGCCAGCAGAAGTGAGACTTTTGCTAGAGGATCCCAATGATTTTTTCCCACGAGAAATATCTCTAGCAGTTGTTTTCTCTCTTTTTGATAGATTTTGCAATAGAGCAGAAGATGAGTTAGATCTTCGATCTCAGGGGCACTACAAATACAGATACGCTTTTCATAGGGAATTTTCTTAAACCTTCCATATCTCACCATTGAATCTAATTGCTCAAACCTGGCTCTAGTGAAAATTTTTCTTAGGTGGTGTTGCCTTCCTTGCTGTAAGTAACTGGTTAATTGGAAGGGTTTCATAAAACCACTCAACCATCTCAGAAAAACAGTAGAACCCAAGGAGTCTATATCGGTTTGGGCCGCAATGTCATTAATTCGTTGGCGCACTTCTTTGAAGTGCTTACTTAGCTCTTGACCAGATAGGTGAACTGGGAATATTACCTGAATGCCACACCTTCTGATGTAATAAAACAAATGGTCAGCCCCCGATTCATAAGAACTGCTAGATTGTTCCAGCAAACATAATTTTGGGAGGCGAGCCGCCTCCATCTCCATGACCTTGATCCAGTAGTTAAAGGCTCTGATCTTAGATTGTGTGCTAATAGAGACTATTCCCAACTCTGCCCTAACTTTTTCTATGAGACGAACAGGATGGAGAAGTGCAATCAAGATTTCAGGTTGAGCATTCCTTATCTGGAATTCTGAAATCTGAATAATTCCAAATTCCAAAGTTGTCCACCTGGGTGTCTGAGATAGTGGTATCTTCGCTTTCATGCACCAAATTATTACAAATACTATATAAAACAACCTTTAGACAATGTGTATATGGCATATATGAAACATACCATATATACCCAAATATAGGCCAAGTTTTTTTAGCCCTTTTTAAGGCTTAAAAAGCCCCCCCCCCCTCCAGGCTGGCGGTAACCTCACCTCTCCCTGCAGAAACCCAGATCTCCTTTCTTACCCCCTCTCTTACTGTCTCCCTCACCCCTCACACACCTTCCTCTCCTCTCTGGGCAAAGCGATCAGCTGGGTTGCCCTGACAAGAACAGAGGAAAGACCTTGCTCTCCCCAGTCCTTCCCACCTCAGTTTTCCCCTTTTCCAGTCCCCCTTACCTACCCCAGTCTTCCCTTTTATTCTCTACTACCTCCTCTTTTCAATAATATATTATATATTTTTACATTATATATCCATATATATATATATATCCATATATATATATATATATATATCTACTTTTATGTATTTATGTATATACACACATGCACTTTTATGTATTTTATATTATATAGAGAGAGGGAGGGAGAGGGGGGGAAAGATAATCTATATATTATCTATACATAATCTTCCAGGGCAGCCGAGGCGAGGAGGCAACCAAGGACTAAGTGGAGGAAGGAAGCCTGTTCCCTTGGCTGTAGTGCAGGTCTGGGTGGAGGATGTGTTCTTGCAAGAGGAGGACTCTGGGGGCTTCTTCTCCC
This sequence comes from Anolis apletophallus, assembly GCA_030556195.1. Lineage (NCBI taxonomy): Eukaryota > Metazoa > Chordata > Lepidosauria > Squamata > Anolidae > Anolis > Anolis apletophallus. The sequence continues at coordinate 53,624,063 of JARBWK010000009.1, read as the reverse complement.
ACTGAGTCTGGGGCCTCCTTGCTGGGCTCCATCCTCGCTGTCTTGGTCTGTCTCCTTCAAGTCGCCTCTACCTCCCTTTCCTTCCCCCTTTTCCTCCTCCTCCTTTCTGCCTCTTCTGCTGCACTGCTTGTAGGAACACATTCTCCACACGTGCACACTTGCAGCAAAGGGAATACACCTCCTTCCTTTCCTCCGCTGCCTTGGGTGAAGAGGGGCTCAGATGGGGCCTTCAAAGCACAGGAAGAGGAAGAGGGGAAGGGGCTGCCCCCCAAGCAGCAGCAGCAGCCCTGTCCCACCAAAAGCGCTCCTCCCTCCCTGGCAACGCTTGCCTGGAGGAGCTGCTGCAGCAGTCGCCCACCAAGGGTTCAATGCTCTTTGGATGCAGGTGAACTACAACTCCCATATGCCTGTATTTACAGCTGGACAAGTTGCAGGGAGAACTACATTTGCCATCATGTTGGCTCAGTCCGCCTCAAACCCCACCAGTATTCAAAGTTGGGCATATTGGATATTTGTGCAGGGAGAAATACAATTGCCATCATGATGGGTCAGCCCCCCACCAAACCCCACTGGTATTCAAAGTTGGTGATATTATTGAAAACAATATAGAGTAAAGTGTTTCCCACTTTTCCACCCCCCCCTTTCCATCTCAACCTTTCCCAGTTTCCAGCCCTCCTTCCACACCTCAGTCATTCCCCCTTCCCCAGTTGCTCTCTTCCCACCCCAATCTCTTCTACTTTTATAGCTACCCCTTTCTACTTCATTTTCCCACTTTTTTGAACACACCTTCCCATTCCAACTTTTCTCATTTCCTGTCGTTCTTTTCCACCCCCTTCCCAAGACAGCCTTTCCCACTTTTCCTTATTCATATACACACAGAATTTCCCCCAAAATGTACTGTATACCATAGTTATAATTAACTATGGTGATTATTGGGTTGTTGTGTTGTTGTTGTTGCTAGGTTTATATTTTACTCTATGTATTAATGTTATTATTACATTTATTATTTTACTCTATTTATTATTACATGCATTATTTTACACTTTTTATTATTACATTTATACTCTACTATAGTTATTACATTTATTATTATGCTCTATTTCTTATTATTATTAAATTTATTATCTTACTCTATTATTATATTTATTATATTACTTTATTATTATTACATTTATTATTTCACTCTACCATTATTGTTATTATTACATTTATTATTTTACTCTCTTTATTATTATTGGAAGGATATGTAAGTACATTTACATTGCTGTAGGTTAGAATAAGGGTTTAATCAGAATTGGATAGTCTTACATAAAATTACAGTTTTATGTAAATATTCAAAAACATTCAACCTCCTCATGCCTCAATTAATGTTAATTTATCGGCATCTATTTTTATTTTGAAATTTACCAGTAGCTGCTGCATTTTTCACCCTCGGCTGATACTCGAGTCAATACATTTTCCCAGTTTTTTGAGGTAAAATTAGGTCCCTCGGCTTAGATTCGGGCTGGCTTATACTCGAGTATATACGGTAAATAGATTTCATGATTTCACTTGCACCCCATAACGATGTATGCATATCCAAATATAGGTATCCCAAAATCCAAAAACATCTGGTTCAACATATTTCAGATAGGAGATGCTCTTCCTGTATTAGGTAGAGAACCCCTACTTGCCACTTAGCCCTGGGAGGGTTGAAGGAACACAGTTTGCTTCTTATGACCAATCTAGCATCTTGGATGCCAGTTGCAAGAGGAAACAGTGGAAAATGTAAATATCTGAAATAAACAAATGCATATATTCACTCCCAGTGGACTACATGTTTCATGTACATTTTAGTACTGTGAACTCAGCACTGTGGGCCCAGAAGTTCAAGGTGATATGTCTATCTTGAAGTCATTCCTTTAAAACCATTTTGCCCACTGAGATCTAAATAATCATTGATTGAGTCCATTGAAGAACTTCTCTCACCACAAGTTTGTTGGTCAGACATAGAACTTCCTCTTAAGCATCATATTTAGAGAAGTCAATGCTTCCTCTTTTCTAAAAATATGGCATAAATGAGAGTCATTTGTGGAATAGTGGTTTGAGCATGGACTAGGACACAAGCAGAACATGTTTTGACTAAGTTCAGCCATATACTGAGGTGCGTCGTATTCTCCCAGCCTCAGAGAAAGGCAATGCCCCCCCCAACAAAATCTGCCAAGAAAACTCTTTGATAAGTTTGCCTTCTACTCAATTTAGGGTTGCTGCTACTCTGAAATAACTAAAAATGTGTACTACTACTACTACAGGAACTACTATGCATGTGTTTCTAGAGATACGATTAGTTTATATTAATGCATATGGCAAGCCCACATTCATATCCTATTACTTCCTCCTTTCTTATTTCTTTTTTAATGCCAGTTTTAAAAACCCAAGATGTGTGTATATCTGTAAATATGAATATGCTATACATATTGCCAATCATCTGATCATTGGACCCTTGAGCCAGTTCTGGAACTATCAATTCCTTATGTATATTTTTAAAATGGCATTTATTTCAATCAATCTGATGGTGATAACAACAGCAGCAGCAACAATAATGGGTTGTTGTGAGTTTTGTGGTATGTATGGCCATGTTCCAGAAGCATTCTCTGTTGACGTTTTAGAACAGTGCTGTCCAACATCTACCAGACCAGGGGCCTGATTGACTTGGGGGGCCGAAGGGTCTGGCCCCGCCCCTTCCCCGGCTCCGCCTCTTCCCCGGCTCCGCCCCCTCCCCGGCTCCGCCCCCCATACTCAATATGCCCAAATGTGAACACTGGTGGATTGGGGGGAAAATAGACCTTGACATTTGGAAGTTGTAGTTGCTGGGATTAGTAGTTCGCCTACAATCAAAGAGCATTCTAAACCCCACCAATGATGGAATTAACCAATCTTGGGACACATGACCAACAGGAAATACTGGAAGGCTTTGGTGGGCATTGACCTTGAGTTGTGGAGTTGTAGTTCACCTCCATCCAGAGAGCACTGTGGGCTCAAATAATGATGGATCTGGACCAAACTTGGCATGAATACTCAATATGCCCAAATGTGAACACAGATGAAGTTGTGGGAAAATAGACCTTGACATTTGAGAGTTACAGTTTCTGGGATTTATAGTTAACACACAATCAAAGAGCATCCTGAACTCTTGCAACAATGGAATTGAACCAAACTTGGCATATTGAACTCTCATTACCAACAGAAAGTACTGAAAGGGTTTGCTTGGGAACTGACCTTGAGTTTTGGAGTTGTAGTTCACCTACATCCAGAGAGCACATGGTTGGATCAGGACCAAACTTGGCATGAATACTCAATATGCCCAAATATGAACAGGAGAAGGAAGGAAGGAGGGGAAGAAGAGAAGGATGGAGGGAGGAAAGGGAGGAGGGAAAGTGAGAAGGAAGAAAAGATAAAAGGGTGGCAGGAAAGAAAGAAAGGAAGGTGAAAGAGGGGCAAGGAGAGAGGGAGAACAGTTGAAAGGAAGGACCAAAGGGTGGATGGATGGGTGGAAGGAAGGAAGGAAGGAAGGAGAAAGAGAGGAGGAAGAAGGGAGGGAGGGAGGGAGGGAGGAGGAAAGGGTGGATGGATGGATGGACGAAAGGAAGGAAGGAGAAAGAGAGGAGGAAGAAGGGAGGGAGGGAGGAGGAAAGGGTGGATGGATGGAAGGAAAGAAGGTGAAAGAGAGGGAGGGAGGAAGAAGAAAAGAGGAAAGAGTGGAAGGAAAGGAAGGAAGGAAGGAGAAAGAGAGGGAAGGGGGAGGAAAGAAGGCCAGGCGGCAGTTGGGGCTCCTGAGGTGGCGGCGGAGGAGGCGGGAGCGCTGCCGCGAACTGGGCCAGGTCTCCGCGGCCGCGGCCAAGCCTCCGCGGCCAAGCCTCCGCGAACTGGGCCAGGCCTCCGCGAACTGGGCCAGGCCTCTGCGGCCGCGGCCAAGCCTTCGCGGCCGCGGCCAGGCCTCCGCTGGCGCGAGGGACTGGGGGGGTCAGTTGGACAGCCCTGTTTTAGAACATGGCCATACAGCACAGAGAACTCACAGCCACCCAGTGATTCTGTCCCTGAAAGCCTTCAACAACACAACAACAATAATGTCAACTGCAAGATGGCTTGGAGTGGGGTGTGAGTGGTGTTGGAGATAATTATATCTTAAACCTGATTGTTCTTCCTGACCAGAACCATTGAATCAATTGGATTTGTCTACATGTTGACTCAGCATCCAAAACTGCATGAATGGGTATCAGCTCTGGTTTGAGGCTATGTCTTCTCTCAGGGAGCAAAGTGGGCGAAGGGGAGGCAAGCTAATCCTATAGTAGAATGACACACTGTATCTCCCAGGAATATTTTTGGGAAGAATATGCACAGCTAATTTGAATGAATGAATGAATGAATGGTTTATTGTACCAGCCATAGGCCATGAAATCACATAATATACAACCTTTAAAAGTACAATACAATAAGTACAATAGTAAGCACTTTTCAATATAAATATTTAAACTTAATCCATATACTGGCTCTATCAGTGACATGATAACAATAACACATGTCTTATTTGTATCATCCCAAACTTTTTGGGGAGGATATGCATAGCTAATTTAGATTCCCAATGAATTTCTATTTTAAAAGGCTACAATTTCTAAAAATAAGAAAATGTTAATTATATTATAAGTTGTATGTGGTCCAAATTCAACAGCATAAATAAAGAGACAACATGAAATTCAAGCTTTGACAATTTTACGTAGCTCTACCAACACTTTATGCTGAGAATTGAAATGATGTTCAGCTCCACAAAGAGACAGCCATCCATTTGCACAGTAATTTCCTAATTGTACTTTAAGCACTATCTGGAGGCACTTCAGTGAGTGTTTACATTAGTATAACTCAATTCAAATCAATATGCTAGTATGAAGTGATCCATGGAGGACCTTCTTAGAAATGCAGATGCTGTTACACTATGAGTCAGTGAATATGAAATTGATAACATAGCCATGCACATACTGTACATGTGTATATAAGCATACACACAGCATGTTCATTTACAAAAAAACCAGTATGCTACAGGGCAATTAACTGAAGACAGTTATAAAGAAGATCATTTAAAAAGTGTAGCTAAACTTCACTTAAGATAAGTTGTTGGACAGCAACTGTTCACAATTGTTTATGAGAAAATGGCAGAGACTCCCTGCAGTTGTTCTTAGGTGAAGGGAACAACTAATGCCTGACTTCCAGAAGCCACACAGACCTTGGAGGGACACACCTCCCTGATGCGCATTCAACAACCTGTACTTACTTTTAAAATACATTTTATTCAGAATGGCCCTAGCCAGGCATGTAGCCAGGAGGGGGGGGGCTAAGGGGGCTTCAGCCCCCCAAATTCTCAGGGTGGTCCGCGAGAAGGCCTTACTGGTACATTATTTAAACCGTTATGTTTATTCATATCATGATCTGATCACCATGCTCAATATATACCACATTCATGGGGTTATTGGGATAACAATACAAAAGGTTTGCTAGGGTAGACCCCCTTCCACCCAGTCTCAGCCCCCCCCCCGAACCAACCTCCCCCCCCCCCAAATCAAAATCCTGGCTACGGCCCTGGCCCTGGCCCTAGCAATCTCAGGACGTCTGTGAAGGGCAATGCTGCAAATCTGAACTGTCTGAGTTCAGAACAGGTTTTTTAAACCAAGCAGTAAAGCCACAAATCTCCACTTGGCCACAGAAACACATTGCTTGATCTTGGGCAAGTCACTCTTTCTCAGCCTCAAGGGACAGCAATGTCCATATTATACGATGTATTTTGTGTGTATTGTTTTTGTAATTTATTGTTATGAAAATCTCAATAAAAATTATTTTTTTAAAATAAAGGGACAACAATGTCAATCCCCCTCTGAATAGTTGTAGTCCAAAACTGCTAGAAGATTCATGGTCTATCCCAGGCATCAGCAAACTTAGATGGTAGACTAGTAGGGATTTTGGGTCCAAAACACCTGGAGGGCTGAAATCTGCCCATGCCTGTTCTATCCAAACTGTGCCCTGGAGCCCTAGCATTGACTGAGACCCTTTTTTCAGCATCCTAGGAATAGAAGCAATATTTTTCATGCAGAAACTGTTCTTTCCCCCCCCCTTTTTTTTGAATATTCTTTATTTCGTTTTTATCACAATTAAAACATAGGGAAAGGGGGAGGGAGAGGGGAGGGAGAAGGGAGTGAAGTGGGACGGGGGAAAGGAATACACAAAAATACACACACACAATCGTCTTCCAGTTCAGGGCATCGAAGACCTCTCGTACTTGAAACGTTATCAGTTAAGTCCTCCAGGTCCTTTCCCTGCTGGGTACCCATTGCTTGGGTTAGTCTTTCCTTTCACGGCTCCTTTTACCCAAGTACATCCTAACGGATTGCCAGTCCGCCTTTGCCTTTGCGCTTCTACCATATATCTTGTTATATAATTCATCTGATTCCATTAAGTCCCTTAATTTATTAAACCAGTCCTCTATCTGCGGTATCTCCTCTTTTTTCCAATTTTTGGCAAATACAAGCCTGGCCGCCGCGGCTAAAAAATAAAACAGTTTTTCCTTATTTGGCTCCCAACCTTCTTTAGTAAGGTTTAGAAGGTAAATTTCCGGCAGCAAATCAAACTTCTCCAGTAAAATTTTTTGGGTATGTTTGTGGATCTCCTTCCAAAATTTTTGTGCCTTGCCGCATGCCCACCAGCAGTGGATGAATGTCCCCAAATGGGCTTTACACTTCCAACAATTGCTGTTGGTCTTTGGGTAGAACCTAGCTATTTTCTGCGGGGTCATGTGCCACCTATAAAACATTTTATACCAGTTCTCCGCTGGTGATGTGGAGCCCAATATTTTGATGGTTTTCCTCCAAGTCCTTTCCCATTCTTGTAGTAGAATACTATGGCCGACATCCCGTGCCCATTCTATCATTACATGCTTAATCAGCTCTGGTTCTGTATCTAGCTCTAGCAGTTTGGTGTATATACTTTTTATATGTTTTTTCTTTTGTTTCAGTACCCTGTCCCAAGTATTTTCTTCACCATTAAAATCTTTTTTGCAATCTACTTTATAGTAGTCCTTTAATTGTATGTACTGGAACCAGGATATGTCCATCCCTGCCTCTCTTAGACTCTCTAGGTCTGTTAGCTCCCATTTCCCATTTACCTTCCTTATCAGTGATTTATACGTATACCATGCAGAAACTGTTCTTGACACACTTTGTTTTAATTATTTCAAGCCATTTGAGTCCCAATTGGGTAAAAAATGGGAAATGTTGCTGCTGCTAGGACTACACAGAACTACTTTCTGAAATTGTGTTTTACTGATGGTGCATAAATACAGAAGGCATAGGATTGGATTGAAATAAACATGAATGCAACACAAAGTGTTGTTCTCTAAATATCTTAGAGGTGTACTCATTTCAATGAAAACACAATAGAAATCAGCATGACTTCTTCCTTCTAGGCAACCTATTTTTGGCTGGGCTGTGATTATTACAACACAAAGTTAAGAATGTCCTCAGACCTTGTCAAAGAGTCACAGAAAATGATACAGTTTTGTTTGAAACATTTTTAAAAGTCTTGGGCACCTTTCAACAATTTCTTTGAAAATCTGCTCACGGCAGAATTTGTTTTTTTCTTCATTTTTTCAGAAAACAAACCCAAACCCAAACCAGGCAACATGACAGTTTGTATATAAAGATGTTTTGGGAAAGGAAAACTAGTTAAAAAATTATACACTAAAAATAAAATATTACCAATAGTATACTGGACTTTTAAACAAGCTCGATTTTTGCCTGAGTTTTCTTAAAACCACACTGCCCTCTTGTGGTCAATGCTTTACATGAACCACAGAGGATGGGAAAGTTTGTCAGTTGCTTAGGCTTAGTCCCCATCTCCACTGCTATGTAATACTGTTTGAAACTGAGTGTAGACTCATAAAATGTAGTTCAACATAGTTTCAAACTGCATTATATGGAATTATATCATTGAATTATTGTATAGTTAAAGTTAAAGGTTTTCCCTTGACGTTAAGTCCAGTTGTGTCCGACTTTGAGGGGTTGGTGCTCATCTCCCTTTCTAAGCTGAAGAACTGCCATTGTCCGTAGACACCTCCAAGGTCATGTGGCTGGCATGACTTCATGGAGTGCCGTTACCGAAGTGGTACCTATTGATCTACTCACATTAGCATGTTTTCGAACTGTTAGGTTGGCAGAAGCTGAGGCTAACAGCAGGAACTCACGCCGCTCCCCGGATTCAAACCTGCGACCTTTCAGTTAGCAACTTTAACCCACTGCACCACCAGGGGCTTCAGAATTACTGTATACCTGGGGAAATTACAACTGTATTTGTACTCTGCCCTGTATCCCGGGATCACAAATATCACCAACATCAAAAGTGTATTTTGGAAGCACTTTAAAGCCACCTTTAATAAATCTGTGCATAGTTTATAGCAAACATTTACACTATCATCCTGGAGACTTTAAAAATTAACCATATTCTTGGGCTGCAGATGCTCATTTGCCACCTTAAGGAGTAGCTCCACCCCATATAAAACAAGAGATTGTTTCACTGCACAGCCATGTGAAATTTGATGAGCGGTCTATTTATTTATTTATTTATACATTTTCTCCCCAAACAAGACCCAAAGCAGATAGGATTTGTGATTTGGATTTTTGGATGTAGTTATTGAAAGGCGATAATCTGTCACTCTGCATTCTGTACTTCTCTGAGCTTCCACACTGATGACAAAGGGAAACTCTAGTCACTTGCAAATGCTTATGACCAAAATTTTCTCCATTAAAGAGATGGAAATAAATAGATTTACCATAATAAGGAAATACCATTGTAAGGTCCTAACTTTTATGTGTAATGATCTTTTAAAAAATAAAGCAAATATTATTACTTTTAGCTACTCAAATGGTGTAAATTAAAACTTAACTCTCAATAACTCTCTGAGACAGGTTAGGCACAGAGAGAGGGAGTGGTTCAATATCGTCCAAGAGGTTTGGTGGGTCAGTGGAACCCAAAACCTATAGAGAAGTATTGAATCATTCAAGCTTGGCACCTGCTGAAATAATACTGTGGAGATACCACTTGTGAAAGGTGAAATGACACATGATTAGTTGTGTGATGCTTTTCTCTGATGAGGGCTTTCCTTAAATAAGGGCCCATCTACAGGGGCCAAGCGATTCAGGGCGATGTCACAATCGCCGACTTAGAACTGCCCCTTTAACACACACACGGAGACGTAGCAAAGGCTAACTACTTTATTGAGTATATAAAAACAGTTCCAAAGAGTAAATAGTCCAATAATAAGCAAGTAGTCCAAAGTAAAGCAAGTAGTCCAAAGTAACGTAGCAAATAGCTTGAAGCGTGGCAAGGTTTCGCAAACCAATGCGAATCAGGAAACAGGGCAAGGTTTCGCAAACCAATGCGAATCAGGAAACAGGGCAAGGTTTCGCAAACCAATGCGAATCAGGAAACAGGGCAAGGTGCCGCAATCCACTGCGGCTCAAGAAACAAGGCAAAGGCAAGGCAAGGCTTGATGACCACTGTTGGCTTGTGGTCCCACTCCGCTTCGCGCCTATTCAGTAAAGACGTGGCCGGAGAACTGACGATCAGTTCCCACGGGGCCGTTCTTAATCCCTCGGCCTGGAACCCCGACGATCTAGGGCCCGGCGTCTCCAGTCTCTACTTTCCGAACGGTGACGGTCTAGGGACAGATGCCAGCTCCTCCTGCCCTCCTCTATGTCCCTGCGCCTGTTGTGAGAACGGCCCCGCTCTTCCAGCCTAGTATCGCTATCTTCCTGAGAAGCAGCCTCCCCCGGAGTTTCCCAGCCGCTAGCCTCCATCTGCTGCTCGGCCAGCTCTTGGGAACCTCGGCCATTTGGGAATTCATAACTATCTCCGCTATCTGCTTCGCTGCCTCCCATCTCCACCTGGTCCACTCCTTCCCCGGGAGAATGCTCCCACTCGAGATCCCAGGCTAAACTCTCTACAGGTGAACTGGGCAAAGGTACGGCTGACCAATCTTGCTCTGGGCCTTCCAACTCATCCTCCGAGTCCCTTTCAGCCTCTGCGGGTCCCAATGCCAACGGGACCCCCGGTGCGTCACCCCTCCCCCGTGGCACGGACGGGCCCATGGGTGCTACAGGCGATGATGAATAGTCTTAGTGGCATTCACATATTGAGTAGTAGCTCAGCAGGTGCCTGTGTGGACTCCATGGCACTAATGTGGAGTACCCAGCTCTGGATCAGCACCAAGTATACAGCCATCTTTTGGTTAATTTTAAGTTGAATGGGACAGCAATGAGTGAGGAGAAGCATAACCTTCCCCTCCCTTGATATTTGTCAACTCAAAATCAGTTGCTGCTTTTCATCATGATCAATGTATTGTTTCTTCCTTGAGAGATAAATCTAATATTCTTACAAATGCACTTTCATTTCTCAAGTGAACTTGCACTGGTACCTCTCGTCCTCCTCTGGTTTACAATGTCTTGAGCAAGAGTCATTAAGGTTTGCAAATGACAATATATGTCTAGCTCTTTTCATAAAACAATTACATTCATTTTAAAGTTCTAATGGACATTGGATTTATGGCTGAACTGAAAAGTCCTTTTCAGGTATCTCAGTTTGCCTGGCTCAAATTTCCAACTATTTCAGATTCAGAGTTGGAAAAGAGAGTTAGTTACCTTTACCATGCTCTTTTAATAGCTGTGGTTTGTAATGCCTCTGCAGTCTATGTGTTATGGTCTTCGACATCCACTCAACTGCATATAGGAGAATATATGTGATTACTTGCACACCAGAACCACTGTTGTGAACAGCATAATATGTACAACCTGCCCTTCTTAATTGTTTTTTTTCGGTAGGTAGATATACCTATTTTAGTCAACAGTACAATGGTAGCAACCTGGCACCCTCCAGATGCTTTGGACTACACTTTCCATCAGTCTCAGCAAGCAAAGCCCCAATGGACAGGCCTTATGGTCACAAGCTTCAAACCCCTGTGAATGCAATTCAGGGGAGATCTTATTAAGCGAAGAAGTGATATAAGCTTCGAGGATAGTTCATCTATGATTCTCTCATTGCAAACTGCTTCAGATTATATAACACAACACCCAAACAGAAATCTTAATTTCCATTTAGAATCTTCACTGTTGTTGGACTATCTGGGTATAAGAAATAATGATTTTTTAAATAATTAATTTACCTAAGCTCTCTTCAAATTTTATCTAAAACTATACAGTTCCTTGCCTCCAAGTATCACAGGTTTGGCATGGATGATGGTATAGGGAAAAGGTGTTTAAGTTCAACTTCAGAATTCTCTGATGTTGCATTACATTGATAGGTAGAGTGAAGGGCGTGCAAACACATTTTAAATTAAAGCTGGTACAGCCAGTAACTAAAGGTTAGGAGAGGACTGTGCATATTTTTTAAAAGGGAAAACTGTAAAAGTTGGGAAATTGTTAACAATGGTATCACAGGGCTTGAGACCACAATCAGTATGCAGGTTTGATGTCTACCATCCTGGCAAATGGGAATCTTTTATGTATAAACTTCCATGAATTCAAGAACCCTGATCTCATTTGTATATGTTTACCCATCCCCATGAAAATATCCCTACTCTGTCTTTGGATTTCAGGAGGAAGGTCTGGGGTGGGTGGCACTGCTTTACTCATGCTTCTACATGCAAAGATCTTTTCATGAAAACATTATCAATGGGGCACCTAATTAATTATGCCTTCTATTATGTATTTTGTCTATTTAAACATATTTACAGGTAAGCTTCAGCCACTGTCATGTTTTCTAATTGAACCCTTTCACATGATAATTTAAATATATATATTATTTCCTTTTAAAAAAATACTTAGGACTAGATTCACATTTGCTTTTATATAACCACTAGCTGTCCCCTGCACGCGTTGCTGTGCCATAGTCTGTGGCTAACCGTTTCTACCCACATGGTGTGTATGTATGTGTGCTGATGTTTGTGTGTATATGTGTATGTGTATTTTTTTATTATTTTTTTTAAAAAAGATTTTATTCACAGATTAACATTAATAACAGAGCATTACACACATAAAATGGGGGGAGGGGGCGGGGGTATGACATTGGGGGACATTAAAAACAGGATAACAGAAGAATTACAAATTGGACAGTGACGTTGACTTCACATCTCTGAGCACTAAAAATAAGTCTTAATCTATTTTAAGTATCTTAGCCCCTTAGGGTGGAATTTTACAATTTTAGTCCTTTCAGATCTATATTCTTCCTTTTCTTAATATAGTCAATGAGGGGTTGCCAAACTTGATAAAATCTTTTTGTGGCGCTATCTCGGAGTAGCTGGGTGAGTTTGTCCATCTCCAGTACTTCACACACCTTGTTGAGCCATTCGTCCTCATCCGGGACTTTGGGTGTTCTCCATTTTGTGTATGTTTGTGTTTTTATGTATATGTGCAGGTATATATTTGTGTTTGTGTGCGTGTCTTCATGCATGTGTGTGCTGATGTGTGTGTGTATATATGTGTGTGTGTGTTCTTATGTATATGTGTATGTATGTATGTGTGTGTGTGTGTGCATGTGTGCATATCTTTATGTATATGTGTGTGTGTATGTGTGTGGTGATGTTTGTGTGTATATGTGTGTATGTTGTGTATGTGTGTGTTGTGTATGTGTGCGTTCTTATGTGTATGTGCATGTATATATGTGTGTATGTGTGCATGTCTTTATGTATATGTGTGTGAGTATGTGTGTACTGATGTGTGTGTATATGTATGTGTATAATGTGTATGTGTGTGTTCTTATGTATATGTGCATGTACATATGTGTGTATGTGTGCATGTTTTCATGTATTTGTGTGTGTATGTGTGTGGTGTGTGCTGATGTTTGTATGTATATGTGTATATGTTTGTGTATGTTTTCTCTCTCTCTCTCTTTCTGTCTCTGTCTCTCTTTCTCAGTTTCCTCCCCCTCATTTCCTTCCTTCCTCCCCCTCCCTTCCCCTCCGTGGCCTGTTCCTTACCGATGGCGGGCTGCCCGGGCATGGCGGAGGGGCGAGGAGAGCCCTTCCAGCGAGGAGGATGAAGCGGAGGAGGGAGGAGGTGGAGGCTGGCCGGGAGGAGGAGGTGGCGGTGACATGCGGGGCTGCTGCTTCCGGTTTCCTCCGGCTCCTGGCCAGCCTCCGGCTCCTCCCTCCTCAGGTTCGTCCTCCTCGCCAGCTCTGTTGCCGCGATGGCCTTCCCTGGCCACGGCTCGGCCTGCTGCTCCCAGGGGCTTCCTGGCTCAGATGGCTTCTCTCCTTCCCCGCCCCTGGCTTGGCCTGTTTGGGAGGGGGGGAGAGCGCTCTGGCTGCCATGCGCGAACGTTCGGAGCGCGCACTGGCAGCAAAGAGGGCGGGATGCCAGGTCCATTGGGCAATTTTTTGGGGTTTGTGTTTGGGGGTGTTGGGAGGTATGTAGGGCCGGATTTTTGGGGCCATATAGGTACCTTGGGGTATGTTGGTATAGGCTGCCGAGTTTAGTGCTTCTGCGATGTATAGTTTCTTTGTCTATTTGCGTCATTGCACAACTGTTCTCTTTTTATATAGAGGGATAAACCAACAGAAATGGATTAAGATGTGAAAAAAAATCAAGTACCCGGGTCCACCACAGTATCAGATAACTGGTACAAAATGTTCTTTCGCTGGTACTTAACACCCCTGAAACTAGCTAAATATTTAAAAAATTGAAACAACAAATGTTGGAAGTGTGAGGAACACACTCCGGCATGGGACGGAGACGGTCCTGGTCTCCATCACAGATCAACTCCGCTGCCAGCTCGACCAAGGCGGGTCTGCGCTGCTCGTGTTATTGGACCTCACGGCAGCGTTTGACACGGTCGACCACAATCTTTTGATCCACCGCCTGGCCATGGCTGGAGTGAGGGGGACGGCCCTTAAATGGCTGACCTCCTTCCTCCACCAGCGGTCCCAGTGTGTGAGGAGGGGCGGGGTGGTCTCCGAGGGCTCCCCATTAGTGTGTGGAGTCCCTCAGGGGGCCATTCTTTCCCCTCTATTATTTAACATCTACATGCAGCCGCTTGCACAGCTGGTGCGGAGTTATGGGCTGGTCTGCCACCAGTACGCTGATGACACCCAGCTCATTCTGAGGATGGAGGGCAGGCCGGAGTCCGTCCCCGATAATTTCCAACATTGCCTCGAAGCCGTTACTGGATGGCTGCGAGCCAGTAGGTTGAGGGTGAATCCGGCGAAGACGGAGATCTTGTGGCTGGGCCGCCCGGGTGGGGTGGGGTGGGGGGCCGGCTTCCGACCCTGGACGGTGCGGCGCTGCATCCAGTGCCGTCAGTGAAGAGCCTGGGTGTCCACCTGGACTCCCAGCTAACCATGGAGGCCCAGGTCTCCATGGCTAGCAAGGCTGCTTTTTTCCACCTCCGCCAGGCAAGGAGGCTCGCCCCCTACCTCTCCCGGAGCGACCTAGCCACGGTGATCCAAGCCACGGTCATCTCGAGGCTAGATTACTGTAATGCGCTCTACGTTGGCCTGCCTATGTCGTCGATCCGAAGCTCAAGCTGGTGCAGAACACTGCCGCCCGGCTCCTGTCTGGGGCTCCAGCAGGTTGCCGAATAACACCAATCTTGCAGGATCTGCACTGGCTGCCTATTGAGCACCGGGTCGCCTTCAAAGTGCTGGTTCTTACCTTCAAGGCCATTCACGGCCTGGGGCCAGCGTACCTGAGGGACCGTCTTACCCCATATTGCCCAGCGAGATCACTGCGGTCCGAAGAGGCTAACCTCTTAGTAGTTCCATCCGCGAGGTCAGCCCATTTAACATCTACCCGCCGGAGGGCGTTTTCAGTGATAGCTCCTACGCTATGGAACGCCTCCCGGCCGAAGTCAGAGCCTTGAGTGACCTACTCCCGTTTAGACGGGCCTGCAAAACTTATCTGTTTAGGCAGGCCTTCGGAGAGTAGGCCATGTTAGATACTCACTCGGCTGAATGTATTGCTGCTGCTTGTTTGAATTGTACTGCTTGTTTTAATTTGTTTTAATTGTTTTATGCTTTTAACTCATGGCGCTGTGCCATTGGTTCTTGTGAGCCGCCGCGAGCCCCTG
This sequence comes from Anolis apletophallus, assembly GCA_030556195.1. NCBI lineage: Eukaryota > Metazoa > Chordata > Lepidosauria > Squamata > Anolidae > Anolis > Anolis apletophallus. Next base: position 53,608,928 of record JARBWK010000009.1, on the reverse strand, counting down.
GGAGTCGGTGGTTGAGAAGTCCCAATAATAAATAAATAAATAAATAAATAAATAAATAAATAGGGACCTTTCTACATAGTTGGTGGACTTGTAAAAAAATCAAAAAATTCTGGAAGACTATACATGCACATGTACAAAAATACTGAAGTATAAATTAGATCTAAAACCAGAATATTATCTTTTAAATTTAATGGATTGTGACATAGATAAAAATGACAAGCTGTTCTACTATATGTCTGCAGCGGCAAGGACAGTTCTGGCAAAGAAATGGAAGAACAATGAACCTCCGACTGTTGAAGAATGGATTATCAAATTAAGAGAATTTATGGATCTGGACTTTTTGAAAAGCATATGACCAAATGCAACCCCCCAAAAAAAAAAACCCCAGAATAGACTGGCAACCAGTGAGATCTTATTTAAAAGAAATAAAGATTAAGTAATTAACTCAAAGAAGATAGTAGAAAAGTTAAATGGAAGAATGGTGAAACTGTGATATATGATTATTAATTGGAACCTACAAGAAGCAAATGAATCCCTGTCGAATGGACTGGGAGAACAACTGTCATCTGTTCATCTAAATCTATACTCTCCCTTACTTAACGTTATTCCCTCTTCTAACCTTTTAGCGACTTTCCATTTCCTTTACTTTAGTGTAAATGTTTCTTTCTCTTTTTCCTTTCCTTCTCTTTTCTCTTTTCCACTTTCCCCCCTCTTTCTTCTTTCCCCTCTTTCCCCTCTCCTCTCAACTCACCTTTATTCTTAATCTACTTTTTTCTTATTTTATTTTATGATTGTAAAAAGCAACTCAATAAAAATGATTTTTTTAAAAAAGAAGAAATGGATTAAGATGTATTCTAGATAACTCTTTCATTCCTCATCATCTTTTTCACCTACAGTTTAGAATTATGATTTCATTATTTTTGATGTGACAGCTAAAACATTACTTAGATGATGATGATGATGATGTTATGTTAAGATTTTATAAAACAGTCAACTGAAAAAAACCCTCAGAAATGTGTTATCTTGAAATGAATATTGTATGTTTGCCATTTTGTGCCAATCAAAGTCACATGCCTGCCATGCTAATAAAAAAGCAATTGACCCAGCAGTGAGGCTAATTAAATGAGCTAAGATAATTAAATGCTTCTTGATATGTAATCAAAATTGAAGCTGTGTTTTTTCAGTGATCTCCTTCCTTTGAAACTGCTGGAGGAAACTAGAACTAATCTAGCCAGATGCACAAAATACACATATATGCTAGAATCTAAAGATATAAAATAAGTCACAACTATAGCCAAATCTACAGTATGTCTGATTTTGCCACAGATGCTACTTACATTGGAGCATAAATGCAGTCAACTACAATAACAGAAAATGATGTGGTATAGGCATAATAGTTGTTACAAGATGTTACACACTAGTAGCACTAGACACACAAAAAGAACTTAAATTCACAATAATCAACACACGTGCCTGAAACTTCTAATCTGTATAATGAGAGAGAGGACTGACTTTGTTCTTTCCCCCCTTTCTTAATGTAGAGAAGGAAGACAGTGTGAGTAGTACTCGTGGAAATTCTTACAAAAACAAATTTAGGTTGTCTCAGGTCAAGCATGCAAAAACTAGTTGAGCCTTGTTTTGGACATCTGGTGCTTACACGCTCCAACCAAATGCAGCCAACTTAGGGCATATTTACAAGGGTACTATAATGAAATGGAAATGGATGCACTTGTTGCCACTTCAATCCCATATTTTCTGGGCATAGGATGGCTCTCTCCCCCCCATCTTCCAGTTATGGTTGTCTATGGCATGACATGGATTCTACCTGTCCATTACATGCTGTAATGTCAGTCAAGATGATATGATGCACTGGGAAGGGAGGGGAGAGAGTAGTAGGGGAGGTTCCTCCTTGTGGCGGAATGAAAATCATGTGTAGTTCATATCTTTACCAATCTACACACTGTCTTGCTAGAGAAAAGATATGCCACACAGATGATCAGTAAAGAATACGGTGTTTACTCTTTGTTATGCAGAGCAACATATATACAGTCATGTGAACAGTTGCATTGACTCACACAATGTCCTTTGAGAGAGATTCAAATGGTCCTTTGGAGTCCATGTAAACGATTTTCTTCTAGTAGCCAAGAAGCAAGAATACAAAACTGTCTTGGCAAGCTCCTGCACAGAAAAACTTAAACAAAACTTCGAGGCTCACCTAGCTTCTGGGTCTGGCCCAACCAATCAGCTTCGTGCTTTGTATTTTTCAGTGAACACACTCACCAACTGATTTTCACATAATCCAACACTCCTCTCTCAATTTCCTCTTCCTTGGCACCTTAGTTGTTATCACAGCACACAATAGCACCAAATACTATTTGGTGCAGTTGGGTCGTGTGGGCTCCCTCTCTGCCTCTGCAGCAGCTGAAGGAGTCTCTGTTTGGACTATATCTGAAGTCAACATGACATTCGGCATGCCAGATCAGGGTTATGGTCAGTCTTCTAATATTCCTTGAGATAATTACCATGGGTTATAAAGTATCAGAACATTCTAACACTCTTTGCTTCTTATTACAGTTTTATAAAAGTGAGTTCAAATAACTCCAACTGCTCAAACAATTTTTGAGGGAAAAAAGTTAACACTGCAATCCTCATTCATCTATGAAGCTTCAGGGCAGTGGTATCATTAAGCAGGCATCTTTTGATATGTTTTTTTCCCTTCAAAAACAAACTCCTTCAGTTAATGATCACAGCCAATAGCCCATGCACAGTCGGGGGATTTGCCCCCAATGATGTTAGGAAGGATAAACACTTCACATTGTTCATTGATCCTATGATTAATTCTAAATCTAATGTAGTGATCCATTATATGAAGCAATTAACATAAATCCCATTGAAACTGAAAGAACCTTTACATGTTTAGCCCTGTGCTGGACTTCAGTCCGGCTCAGCTGTGGTTAAGCAAAATTGAGGCTGGATTTTATTTCTTGGCTGCTTCCCAAATATTTCAGATTAATTACTTTCAAATGATTTCAAAGTGATGGCTCAGTTGGTAATCTCTCTTTGGGCAATTAAATGATTCTCAGCTTTCCTTTGCAATTAAAACAGCTGAAACATAGAAAGGTCTCTAAGATCCCCTTACCAGCAATTATTGCAGTAATCATTAATGCCAAGCTTGCCGTTCTAATCTATTCTCTAAGGATCTGACAGCAGGGAGCACACTTTTGTTTCTTTCTTTTCTAACCATTCTTCATTTAACCCCATCATCATTATCCAACCAGTCATTAATGTAATTTTTGTGTGTCACTTGCTACACAGTTCATCTTTTTTTCCTTCCTGCCTCCGCCATCTCTATTCATTTTAGTGAAATGAAGAGCAAACAAATATGTTGAGGCTGAATAGCCATCACAATTTGCAATGCAAAATTAAAAATTAATGTAATTTGAATCCCATCACAGCTATGAAATCTATGAACATAATATAATATCAGTATGTGCAAGACCCAGATCTGTGAATTAAGCCAAAACATTCCTATTCCCATAATGGGATGCTACAAATGAAATACTAACATGAAGGGAAAGAGTAGAATAAGAAAATTTTGTAAATTATTCCATATCAATAAGAGAGTCAGCAGAAAATGCAGCTTTAGCAATTTACCATCTTTACAGAAAAAAGTAAAAAAATGACTTCTCAGACTGTTTTTATTGTTATTGTTATGATGGTTTTCATATTTTGTTGTTTCATTTGTTTTCATATCTGTTAGATGCCTTGAGGACATTTTTTCACATAAGAAGGATGCCTCCACTGGAAAAAAAATAGAAGAATATCCCCACCTCACTCTGCTTTTAATGGCTTTAAAATTAATTCATAAATTAATCAATAATATAATCAGTTAACTAAGATTTCACTCATTGAATGACAGCACTCCTAAGAATAGTTTTAGATTATGAGAAGACTTCATGGAAGACCCATCAATAACCATAATCCAAATCGATATTACAACTACAGAAGAAGAAAAAAATCAAAAGATTCTTTTGCTGGCATCCAGGAGAAAACTGATCATGCACCAAAAAGGACTAATAATAATAACAATAATAATAACAACAACAATACCTTATTTATAACCCACCTTATTCATGGTATTCATGGGACTCATGGTAGTTAATCATAAGTGATTAGAAGGAAAAATTAGGAAAGAGCAGAATCAAAAATAGTAGGAAAATGTAATCTAGGATCAGGAAATAAAACAGAAGAGATACTGACTGAATTTTGCAAAACCACCAGTTTTATCATAAATGCATTCTTCAAGCACCCAATGAAGTAACTATATACATGGACATCACCTGATGGGCAATAAGGAAATTGATTAGATTAAATAATTGGAAGTAGAAAATGAAGATATGCAATTTTTGATGCAAAAACTAGACCAGGAGTATATTGTGATATACCAATAATACAAAAAAAAAGTTAAAGAAGAGCACATTAATCATTCTTTAAAATACTGTATGAAGAACATGTCTGCAAACTTTCATGATAATTTAAAAATAAATTTGTACTATTAAGGCCAATTGAGCCAGAGCAAGAAGATCTCTGGACTGAAGCCAAGAACATTCTCAGGGGAACATACAAAAAGACACAATCTGCAGCCAGAGAGAGAGAGAGGGGGGGGGGGGGGTCTCAATTGATGACAGATGAAACTCTTCAAGTATTTAGGAACAGAGGAGAGGCAAAAGTAAAACAAAAAATAGAGTTGCACTTGTTCAGCGACTTATACGCAGGGACAAGGAGAACAACTGTAATAATCAGAAAGCGACAATAAAAAGGAAGAGCAAGGAACCCATTTCACAAGATTATATAAATCAGAGGGAAATTTAAACCAAGAGCAGGGATTCTCTGTGACCAGCAGAGGAACACATTACATGACCAAGAAGAAATAAAAAGGCAATGGAAACAATGCAAAGAAGAATGATAGAAAATAGATGAAAGAATGAGAGATTCATTCCAGGAAGAACATATGAAGATGAACCCACAGTTTTAGAAAGTGGAGTGGAAGTTACACTCCTTACCATCTGGAGATAACAAGCATATCATACAGCTGTTTTCAGCTACAGATGGTGTGCACTAAAGCATATAAAATAAAATTCACCTGTGCTTTTGGTTGTGTAGATTGGGCCTGTCCAACAGGCGGCCCGCGGGCCGCACACACGCCCCGCGGGCCGCACACACGCCCCGCCAGCCTTTTGGACACGGCCTGCCTACCCTCCTCCAAGAAATCAGTTTTTTTAAAAAAATGTAAAATTGTTTTTGTAAAAAAAAATTCAAAAATATTCTTCAGGGGGTGGGAAGGAGGAGGCAGGGCAGGGAGGAGCAAGGGAGCCGGCTCCTTCTCCCTGCCTAGCCCCCTCCGTCCCTCTCTCCCCGCCGCCGCCGCGATTCGGATCGCAGTGGTGGCGGGGAGGGGGGAAGAGGAGGTGGGGCAGGGAGGAGCAAGGGAGCCGGCTCCTCCTCCCTGCCTCACCCCCTCCGTCCCTCTCCCCCCGCCGCTGCTGCAATCTGGACCACAGCGGTGGGGGGGAGGGAAGGAGGAGGTGGGGCAGGGAGGAACAAGAGAACCGGCTCCTCCTCCCTGCCTCGCCCCCTTCGTCCCTCTCTCCCTGCCGCCGCAGCCGGAGATCGCCGCCCGCTGCGTGGAGCGCCCATGCCCGCGCGGCTACCTCCTTTTGGGGCTTCTGCTTGTGTGCGCATGGGCACTCGCCACTTCACATGGTGGGCGGCGATCTCCGCCCGCCCGCGTCCTGCTGTCACGGACTCCGTGACAGCGGCAGGACACTGGCAAGCGGAGATCGCCGCCCGCCGCGTGTAGCGGCGAGCGCCCATGCGCACACAAGCAGAAGCCCCAAAAGGAGGAGGCAGCCACACGGGCCACTTTAGGAGAGAGGGACGAGCCGCGGGGAGAGGTTCCCCCACAGCTCGTCCCTTCCTCCTAAAGCCGTGGCATGCTGGCTGCCTCAGAAGGGCGAAGCGGCCAAAATCGCCCTTCTGAGGAAGCCGGCATGTCACAGCTTTAGGAGGAAGGGAGGAGCCACGGCATCGGCTTCGGGGTGGGGCTTTCTTTCCTCCTCCTCGCCGCGCTGGTGGAACCGGGGAGGGGGAGGAGCCGGGGAGGGGCGGGGGCGGAGCTGGGGGAGGGGGCAGAGCTGGGGCGGAGGCAGACCCTTTGGCCCCCCAGGTGATCAGTGACCGGAATTCTGGCCCTTGGGCCGGTAGAGGTTGGACAGCCCTGGGTAGATCATAAAAAACTATCAATTGTGTAAATCTTGCATAATCTTTAACTCAGGAAAAGAGGCCACCATAAGGACACAATATAGAGAAAATGAATAGCTTACTCAGGCAAAAGGTTACAATTGAGTTGCTGTGAGTTTTTTGGGCTGTAAGGCCATGTTCCAGAAGCAATCTCTCCTGACGTTTCACCCACATCTATGACAAGCATCCCCAGAGGTTTTGAGGTCTGTTGGAAACTGGACAAGTGGAGTTTATATATCTGCAGAATGTCCAGGGTGGGAGAAAGAACTCTTGCCTGCTTGGGGAAAGGGTGAATGTTGCAATTGGCCAGCTTGATTAGCATTGACTAACATTGGAGTTTCAAAGCCTGGCTGCTTCCTGCCTGGGGGAATCCTTTGTTGGGAGGTGTTAGCAGGCCCTAATTGTTTCCTATCTGAAATTCCCCTGTTTTCTGAGTGTTGTTCTTTATTTACTGTCCTGATTTTAGAGGGTTTTTATTTTTTAAAAACCAACAACTGGTAGCCAGATTTTGTTCATTTTCATGATTTCCTTCTTTCTGTTGAAATTTTCCACATGCATGTGGATTTCAATGCGTAGTCTGACATGGTGGTTGTTGCAACATTCACACTTACCTAAAAAACCAAGAATGTACTGGGAGGGATTAAAAAATTTACGCACTGCTTTCTAGTTCATCTTGCTATCAATGCCATTTCCATGTTAAGAACAGTGTTTTAAAGTGTAACTTGATGAAGCAATGCTTGTATTTAGCCACTAGGTTATGCTCAAGTACAGCTTATCTGCTCAAATCTATTTCCCACATAGTAATGTAACAAGGCAGGTATTTGTTATAAGTCAAGATGCAAATAAAAACACTCATTAGAAGAAACACTTATAAAAGAGTGCTTTTGTATGTATGTCTTCAAGTCGACATTTGATTTATTAATTTCATCGGATTTTCTTAGACAAGTAGTTAGAGGTGCTTTTCCCAAGTCCTTTCTCTGAAATATAGTCTACTGGACCTAGTATCCCATCCAAGGACTAAGTCTCACCCTATTTAGCTTTCCAAAATCAGATAGGATCTCATGCGGATAGGATATTAATCAGTCAAAACCCCAATATACTGCAGTTATCAGTACCCCAAAAGATTGAATAACACGTCAGAAAAATACTAGATGTGCTGTAAGCCAGACAGGATCATATAACTGAAATGTAGATTTAGCTCAGTGTTTTGACTTTGAATGAGTTAAAAACAAGTATTTTGGTAGATCATACTGTGGACACAGGGATCCAGGTTATTTAGAGTAGGGATGGACAACAGTGGTAGGGGACAATTTTAATACAGTGCTCCAATTTCAGATACAAATGGCTTAAATCATATTCAGGAGTGATTTGAGGGGTGAGTTGGGGGCATAGACACATCTTCCGCTTTCAGAGGTACCTGGGGCTTATGTTTTGCCTTTTTAATTGCATTTCTTGGGACCAGGGAAAACTAATGGGGTAAAGGCTTGATGGGGCTTCTAGAAGACCTGGAGGCACAAAAATGTGATTTCAACATAAGTTGCATTTTCCCACTTCTGTCTTATGATGCAAAACACACTCAAAGAAAGCCAAGAAAGGCTTTCTGACAGCTATGTTTTCAAACCTAAGCAGTTCAAACTCAGGTGACAGTAACGGGATTACATGAAAAAATATATTGGCCAATAAGTAAAAAATATATCAATATTCGGTGGTATGTTGGTAGGCAATAATGATATTGCTGAATGGCCACTAAGTGGTAAAAGAAGTAGCAGCTTGAATCCTAAACACATGTGTACAGTTTATTATTATTATTATTTATACCCTGCTTGATCTCTCTTGAAGGGAACTCAAAGCGGCTTAACATAAAAGCATCAGCATAACAATTTTAAAAAATACAAATATATGAACATTGAAGCAGGATTAAATACAACCAGTACTAAAACATTTCCAGCTAAAAACCATTAAAACACATTTACAATTAAAAACCATAGCCAGTGTCTGTCAGATATCATTATCGATGTTTCTTATTGTTGTGTGCCTTCGAACCTATTCTGAATTCTGGCAGTTTGTTGGTACAACTTTTTAAGAAGATGTTTGTCGTTGTCTTCCTAAGAAGCTGAGAGAGTGTGATCTGCCCAAGGTCTCCCTGCTGGTTTCTGTGGCTGAGCAGAAACCCTCACCTTCCATAGTCCTGGTCCAACATTCAGTTCTGGATATCTCTGAAGATTATCATATTTTAATATTGCAGCCAGCTGCCATGGATGACTTACCATAAAGGTACTATTTAAATTTGTCAATAAGAAAACGGCTAGTTTTGAAAGGTGCTAGAAAATTGGAGACCTGTGCACTGCAGGCAGAACAGTTAAGGCCTAATAATCTAAAACCACAATCTTTGCTTGTCGTTCAAGGAAAATATTTTTTCCATAAATTTTTTAAAGTCCTGTCATAAATTATGCATACTGTGACCTTTTCGTTTTGCTACACATGGAACTGTTTGTTCCTTCCCAGCCAGAGTTTTATTACCATTTTCCATTAAGGCATTCATATCGAAATGCAGCAAAATGTAGCTCAGGGCTGTGTTGGATATCTGTCTTTGTGGCAGGGACCGGGATCCACTTATTGAGATCCAGCCAAGGAAAGAAATTAGGCAGCCTCTATCTTCCTTATGGATCATCCATGGAAAGCAAGGCTGGGCAAACTGGGTGATCCTCAATGCTTTCAAAATGCCCTTTTTGTATCCAAAGAAAAGTGTATGTGATTTGTCTCTTGAAGCAAGCATGAACCTTTAGCTGAGTCACAGGGGACTCTTGCATTCTTTTAACATGGAAAACACAGCTTTTAAAAGGACTTCTGTTGGTTTGTTTTGGCAATTTTCAGCAGTCTGTATATCTCGAAAGGGTCTTGAGGAAGAGAATTGCTCCCCAGTTGCCCATTCAAACGTAAAGTAAGGAAGGATGGTTAGAACTCAATTTCACACATGTTTAAGAAATGGTAATAGGAAACAACAGGCAGGCTGAGGAATTTGGGAGATTCTGGGGAAGTAACATTTCCAAGCTGTGTGGAAGCTGCAGTGCTAATATTCAGGAGCGTATGTTATGGTGGAAAAATTACAACACATCAACAGCCTTGCTTGCATTCATTTTCTCTTCTTGCTTTTTATTTTCAACTGAGATTAGTACACTGTGTTTCAAGCTTCAACATTCATTTTCTTTACATAATGCTCCGATTTAATCTTCCCATGCTTACATTGCCACTTTATTTTTCCTTCCATTTCTACTTTGGAATGTATAATATGAGAATACATTGGCACTGTAAACATTCAATTTTACATCTCTAAATACTCACCCACAATGCTTCATGTGTGGCGGTTTATCCATCCTCACCGCTAGTTTTATCCTCAGGTCTGAGTCTTGGCTGTTCTTAGGGACTATCATTTTATGGAGATCAGGTGACTTGGAGCTGTTTGAAGTTGGGTACAAGACTACCTATAAAAGATACAATGCATACCCTTTATCACACCAACACATTTCTAAACAAGTTTTGTTACTGGCAAGGCAGAAGCCATACGTGTTGCTGCTTTGTACTTAAAAGAGGATTATAGAAGATATGAGCAACAAGTTAAAAGATTCCCATTTCATTGCCACACATAAAGCTTTGAAGCAGACAAGTCTATATTCCAACAAACTATATTTTAGATTAAAAGGAGTTCTGGTTCTCCACCAACCTACTTCATTCTGAATTCAATGCTTCAAGAGGCACTGCAAGAATTGAGAGCTGAAAAATGCCCCTTTAGTGATGCAAGTTCCTAGAGTTGAATCTACTCAGGATTCCTCTGCCCTGCTGAGATAACACTTGTCAATAATGAAACTGCTACAGATCTTCAAGCTAGAACCGACCCTCTATACTCATGGATTCTATATCCTCAGCTTGAAACATCCGTGGCTGGAAAATATTTTTACTCCAAATGCAAACCTCGATTTTGTCATTTTTACATAAGGGATCTACATATCTTGGTAACTAAAGAAGGTCTTGGAACCAAACTGCAGAGGACACTAATGAGCCACTGTATGATATAATAATACTTTATTTGTACCCCGCCACCATCTCCCCAAACAGGGACTCAGGGCAGCTTACATGAACATAACACAATAAAATCAATCAACAACATAATTAATTACATAGAACATACACCATTAGATACTACAATCAATATAAAATTACAGTAAAATAAAACCATTTCAGGCACAGGACAATGAGCGGGCTGCATGTACAGATTAAAATAGAAAGATAAAATCAGGGTGGTGAGATAGTTGTGGGGCAAAGTATTTGTGAGGGAGAAAGCTCTTTCAAAGGGAGATTGTATAATGGAAAGAACATTCATATAAAAGTGGGGAGGGGGTGTTCATTCAAAGCAGATATTGAGGGTGAATGGTGGCATAAGATTATATGATTAATCTTTGAAGGCACAGCGGAAGAGCTAGGTCTTCAGAATCTTCTTCAAACTCTCTAGATTAGGGGCTCGCTTCATCTCACCAGGCACCGAGGAAAAGGCTCTCTCCCTCGTTCCCATGAGGTGGGACTGGGACAATGGCAGAGGTTAAAAGAGAGCCTCCCCCGAAGATCGAAGGGATCTGGCCGGTTCATGGAGAGAGATACGGTCACGAAGGTAGGTAGGTCCAAAACTGTTTAGGGCTTTATAGGTGATGATCTGTACCTTGAATTGGGACCGTAAGAAGATAAGCCAGTGGAGCTTATCTTCTTACGTGCCACCCAGGGATCTTGTGTTGAGGGGCGGCTTATAAGCTTTCTAAAAAAAGAGAGAGCCAAGGTGGTGGACTTCTTAGAATACAGGGGCTTGGGAGATCCATGTTCAAATGATGAGATTGTGGGTGTACCAACCCTGTGTGATACTAAACTGCAGACTTTGGGAGGGTGGTGGAGTTTGTTTTGAGAAACAAAGAAGTAGAGAGATGAACTGATATGTATGGCTATAGTGTCTTAGAACATGAAATTTAATACTTTGTCTAGTTAGTACTTTCATCATTTCATTTGGTTTCTACCTGATGAAGCCCCAAATTTGTCTGCATGGTTGCATACTAAACAGAATGTGCAGTTTAACAAGTGCTTTTATATGATATCTGTGACAAGCTGGCAAGACTAGGAATACATTTGTAGTGGGGGGTTTTCAACGTACATGAACAATAATAAAAAAGGAGTCCATCTTTATAGTTCCCTTTTCAAGTGCCCAGCGAACCACACCTTTTTGTTTGTTTTATTTTCTCAATATTAAACAGATTCCTGATCAAGCATTATAATTAAGATACTTTTTTCATGTTAGGAGTGCCTTGAGAAACTGCAAGTCGCTTCTGGTGTGAGAGAATTGGATGTCTGCAAGGACTTTGCCCAGGGGACGCCTGGATGTTTTACCATCCTGTGGGAGGCTTCTCTTATGTCCCAACATGAGAAGCTGCAGCTGACAGATGGGAGCTCACCCCATTCACCGGATTTGAACTGCTGACTTTTTGGTCAGTATCCTGTCAGCACAAGGGTTTAACCCACTCCACCACCAGGGTTGCAGCATTTCAGATACTCCCAGAATAACTCACATCATTGCTAGGTAGGAGAGTTAATGTTAAAGTACATGAAAGGCTGCTAGTTGCCTTCTCCTGTCACAAATGAATCAGGTAGTCATTTGCAAAAAGCTAAGTTGAGAGAAGTTTCCTTCAGTTGTACTAGAACTATTATTACTTTCAAAAGTGCTGCCCTCAAGGTTGGTTTTTTATTCTGCAAAGATCAACTTCTAAACCGAAAACCCTCAGAAGTGTAACTGGGGGAAAGCTTCAAATAAATATGCCTGAAATAAAAAGCTGTATTAAAGAAATATAAAGAAGAAACAGTACTAGTTAAAGCATTAGTATGCAAAACAAGGATTTCAACAAGTTCAAATAACTTTTTTTCACATGCTGATGGAATCCCAAGAAAGGTATTTCTTGAAAAATGGTCTCACTCATAAATAATAAAAAAACCAAGCAAAAGGCATTTCATATTTATTTGTTTTTCTTTTCTCCTACCTGCATCTTAGCTGAATTATGCATTCTTAGCCAAGCATATATCCCAAAGTTTAGGGAATGGTGTGATTCTTTCCCTCTCGATAACTTCCAGGCATTTATAAAGTGAAATGGATTAATGAGCTTCACATGTTATTTCTAAGAGTCTAAAAATGCAGTAACAGTAAATAATAATAATAATCACTATCTTTATTTATACCCGACCTTTCCCCCATGGGGAATCAAGGCAGCTAAAACTAAACAAGTTTAAAAGGTACAATACAAAAGTTAAAGCAACAACAAATAACAGTGTGGTAAAGGCAGAATTAAAATACAATAAATAAATACACTAAAATGGCCTTTAAAACTCATATTTCCTCCAACCCCACCTATGCATCATCATTTGTATTAAGACATATATATGGCATTTCAAAAAATGTTTAATATGTACAAAGTACTCAAATTCCTAAAAACAATTTGCCATTTTATGTAAGAGGAACATTTTTTGAAATGCCATATATATAAAACGGGTCTTGAGCATCTACAAATTTAGGTATCCACAGGGAGTCCATGAACTAAACTTTTCTTTTGGAAACCCTCTGTGTGGGCATAGTTCACATACAATCTTCCTTTTCATATAAAGCCTGTTTGTAACAGAAACCTTATTTGCAGAGCCATGCTTGGTGAGACTTTTCATGGAAAAAAGCTATGCTGTTGTAACTTTTAGTGTTTACCATTAGTAGTGAACAACGTCATTCTAGATAAAGATGTAGGATTATATTAAATGTATGTAGTAACCACTGAGAAGAAAGCTCAATGCCACTTTTTGTTTCTCTTCATTTCTGTATTCTATATTTCCTTTTCCTTCGTTTGCTATTTTCAAAGTTTGCAGTTTCTTTTTTTGTATTCAGGGAAAAAATCAATAAAAATATGGAAAAAAGTAATATTTTGCAATTGTGTAGAGTGAAGGGAAGCAGTGAAAAAAACCACATAAAATAGTCGTCACTTTGAATTAGTAGACTCAATATCTTGATATTCAAAAGACAGAATATGGCTCTGAAAAAGCAAGAAGTACTAGTGAAATTAGCATTCCTGATCCTTAAATCAGAATGTATTTTCAGAAATAAAACAATTGAATGGATTTGTATTTGCGGAGCACATGAAATTGAAGATATGGCACACATATTATTTGAAAATTGTATCAGAAGGTGAGAGACTTCTACCTTGGACCATATATATTAACTGGACAATGTACTGGAAATCTCACATCAGAACAACATATTTTATGTGTTGCCAAGACCCAAAAATAACATATAAAACAGCTCTGTATTTCAGCAAAACAATATGGTATTGTGTATTTTTAATGCTACTGTTTTATGTAAATCGCCTGGAGCATTTTAATGGAGGGCGATTAATGTCCGCGTACCAGTAACGATCCTGAGCCGGTTCTGAACTTAGAAAGTTCTTTTATTCATACAGTGAGCAAATATATTAAAGCATTCATCAGAGCAATTCAGCTCTGTACTTATCCAAGCAGGAGCAGCATGGCAACTAAAAACAGGCAGCACAGTCTCTGTTATCAGCATGTTTACACAGCAGAAGGTCAAAAGCAATCCTGAACTCTGCTTCTGCTGTTTTAACCCCATAAATGCCTGGTTACACAATACAGCATATTATACAATGGTTGAATTGCTGAAACATTTGAAAATCACATTCTGACAATTAACAAGTGAGAAATTGATGATGGTGATGATGAATACATTTGAGAACCACTTATGTGGGGCTGATCCAGGTAAATTGTAGGGGTGATAAGGAAATATGATGTATATACTCATTTTATCATATTTATTTTATTATATT